>ML860524.1:0-11977 GCA_009831015.1 Picea engelmannii
TGCTTGATGGTAATGATGAAAAGCTTATGCCTTATGTTGTGTTAGTATTGGTGTATGATGAAGAGGCTTGAATGGAAAATAAACTCTCTAAATGTAATAGCTAGAAGGGGTGTATTAGGAGATGTAATCATTTTAGTCAGGGCATTAGTGAAAATTTCCTAGTTGATTAATTATTGTTAGAGTTTTTTTCAATGACTCGGTGTATGCGTGACTTCCAAAAGGACCGGGAAGGTATATCACTTCCCACGCCCTGGATTTTATTAAATGATTGATTAATTGACGCCTACCTGCCCTCAACGGCACAGTCGCCTTCACCAGGACCTTCAACGACTAGGCCCGAAGAGTCGATGCTCTTCCAACTCCCCTCGGGAGCCTTTGTTGCCCACAGGATGCTCCTCCACGATCTCCTCTTCGCGTATCAGGAGATCGGGTCTCGCGATATCGCGAATCTTGTAACACTCTCCTCGTGCAATCAAACACCGAAACCCCGATCCCCGATGTCAACGGTCAACTCTTCGGCTATCGCCTTTCCCCTATCGGGATATCGCGACTCACGAGGTCAAGACTTTGCGCTTTCAAAACCCCGAGTACCGAAACGCCGATCTCTTGGCTCAACGCCACCTGTACTCTACTTACTCCTTGGGGTCCCACACTGCCTCGTCAATCTCAGGACTTCGCAGATTTCGGATCCACGATACCAAGTTTCCTTGCTGCTGGAAACCCCGAATACCGAAACTCCGATACTTCGGATTTGTGCCACCTGTCCCTCCAAGGATCGACGGCTCCCACTAAATCGGGAAATCGCGGATCGCAATTTTGATGTGCATGTAATCTTTGCACCCGCCAACCCCGATTTGCCGATGGGCGATGACAATGGGTTCTCTCATGCACCTGCGAGTTCAAACCCCTCGCAACTCCTCCACGGTCTGACGGTCTGAGGGATTTCGAAGATCTCTTCGATAGCTTCAAGTCGTCGATTCTCTTCCTCTCTGAATGAATCCTTTCTTCGCCACCTTTGTCCTGTATGAACCTTCCTCTCGGTTCTGTTCCACAATGAAACAAGGAGTTATCCCTCCTGAGCCTTACCAACTTAGACTTATTCAGAGATTTATCGAACACGCTCCCTATGCTCGACCTTCAACTACTCTCAACAGTGATGAAGTCTTTTGGGTCGTGTGCACTCCCACTCACAACAGCCTCAGATTTTCTCTTCTCAGTCTTGCTACTGAGATTTCACATCCAACCTGCACTCAACTGCATGGTTCGAATCAACCAAGCCGACTCAAGGCAAGAGAGAACAAAGGTTCAACTACTTAGCCTCCTCAACGCACTCTATGCGGAGGTATTTGACTGCACTCGATGCATGAATCTCCTGGCCTAAGAAGAGAAACGATTGAAACTCATTCCCTTAGGTTACGAACCTGATACGCAATCACATACGCAGGATATAACAGATAAGCATAAAAGGAAGCAAACATGCAAAGGCATAATATCAAGAACACGCAGAGATCAAACACGTCCATGAAATTGAATCAGGGCTTTTCCTATTAATTCAATATCTGTACATCGAAGTTCTTCACCAGATCTCTACTCTTCTCTCCCTCTTCTTCTTGCTAATGCTGAAGTCTAAATGTGAATAATCCTCAACAATACAACGGAGGGTGCCTATATTCTGTTTTCCCTCTCGAAAGCTAAACTGTCTAATCTACAATAAATTTCTATCTAACAGCCTTAATAGTATTTAATGCCTTCCTATCTATAACATAATACAAGTGTGCCTGGCTTTGAATGTCTTTTGTTAAACGGCGGCGCAACAATCACCCACGTAGAATTCAAAATTTGGGGTTCGCTGGCTTGTCCAGGTGTCTTTCTTTCTTCATGCGCTGGTTCGCTTTGATGAGTGTAGATGCTCGCGTGGATGCTCCTGCATCATACTCCTCGGCTCAAAATATTTCATGGGCTCCTGCTCATGATCTCTTGTACAGTCTGCCCATGCTTCAGTATCACTGCCTCTGTCTCCCAGCTGGCATCCTCCACTGGGTGGTCTTTCCACTTCACCAGGTACTCAAAATATTGTTTTCTCCTGGTCTTCTTCCCTGTTCGTTTGTCCAGTATGCACTCCATCCGCGGTTTCTGTGCTACTGGCAACTGCTTCTACCACTGGACCACTGGTTCCTCAACATTTCCAGCTCCTGCATCTTCGACTTTATATGGGTATAAATCTGAAATGTTGAAAATCGGAGATATCCCGATGCCTTCTGGCAATTCAAGTTCATATGCATTTTCGCCAAATTTCCTCAAGATTCGGCACAGACCAATTTTCTTCATCTTGAGATTATTGTATGTTCCCCTTGGGAACCTTTCTTTCCTCAGGTGCGCCAGAACCATGTCTCCAACTTCGAACTGAAGTTGCCTCTTCCTCTGGTCGGCTCTGCGCTTATACTCTTGATTCGACTTCTGCAGTCGCTGCTTCACCTCCGCGTGAAGTTCTTGCATTGCCTCAGCAAATTCTTCAGCCTTGGCGCTGCTAGTCTCAGCCTGTTCTGGATCCCTGAGCTCAGAAACTCCTCTCGGCTGTGTCCCATACAAAATCTGAAATGGGCTCTTACCTGTACTCCGATTCACCGAATCGTTGTACGCAAATTCTGCATGTGGTAGGATCTGATCCCAACTGCTGTGATGCTCCATCACTAGGCTTCTCAACAGATCCCCTAAGCTTCTGTTGACCACTTCGGTCTTCCCATCTGTCTGCGGATGGTATGTAGAACTGAATGCCAAGTTAGTCCCCAGTTTCTTCCATAGCGTCCTCCAAAAATGGCCTATGAACTTGGTATCTCGATCCGAGACTATACTTCTCGGCAATCCATGCAATCGCACAATTTCTTTGAAAAACAAATTTGCGATGTGGGTTGCATCGCTGGTCTTATGACACGGGATGAAATGTGCCATCTTCGAGAATATGTCCACAACAACAAAGATGGAATCAACTCCTCGCTGAGTTCTCGGTAATCCCAACACAAAGTCCATGCTAATGGCTTCCCATGGCCTTTCAGGTATAGGAAACGGCTGATAGAACCCTGTGTTCTGTTTCCTGCCCTTCGCGTGCTGACATATTCTGCACCTGTCAACAAATCTCCTAACATCTGTGCGCATACCTGGCCAAAAATACGATTCGCTCAGTTTTGCGAATGTTTTGTCATGCCCGAAATGACCTGCTAAGCCTCCGCTGTGCTTTTCTCGTACCAAATTCTCTCTCATAGAGCAATCTGGAATGCACAATTGACTGCCCTTGAACAACAATCCATCCTGTATCAAGAAATCTATCCACGGGCTCCTATCTCTAAGAACTCGGCTCTCCGCGGCCTCATATGCTTCGCCAAAGTCTGCATCACCTGCATACATATCCTTTAGGTTTTCAAAACCCAAGGTCTTGACTCTGAACTCCTGCAGCAATAAGCACTTCCTGCTCAAGGCGTCATCTACCTTGTTCGCAGTCCCCGAAATGTGTTTGATCACGAATGTAAAATTATGCATATATTCCACCCACTTCGCATGCTTCTGGTTCAGCTTTTCCTGCTGACTCATGAACTGCAGTGCATGATTATCACTGTACAGAACGAATTCCTTGGGTATCAAGTAATGCCTCCACTTCTTTAATGCCTGGATGATGGCATAGAATTCTTTGTCGTACGTGGAGTACTTCAACTTTGCATCATCCAGCTTCTCGCTGTAATATGCAACAGGTCGGTCATCCTGACTTAAGACCCCTCCAACAGCATACCCAGTAGCGTCACACTTCACCTGGAAGGTCTTCTGAAAATCAGGCAGCGCTAACACTGGCCGCTCGGTTATCTTCTGCTTCAATAGATTGAAGCTCCTCTCAGCCTCGGCTGTCCACTAAAAAATTTTATGCCGCTTTTTCACAGTGTCCATCATTGCAGCACTGATTCCGCTGAAATTCTGAATAAATTTTCTGTAGAAGCTTGCCAATCCGTGAAAGCTCCTTACCTAAAAAACATTCCTCGGCGATGGCCAATTCCTGATCACTTCGACCTTCTCAGGATCCATCTTTAGTTCATTTGCCGAGATTACAAAACCCAAATAAATGAGTTGTGTCTGCATGAAGGAACATTTCTTCAAATTGATCAACAGCTTCTCCTGCTGTAGCCTTCTCATCACAATGGCCAAATGCCTCAAGTGTTCAGCCTTCGTCTTGCTGAAAATCAATATGTCGTCCAAGTACACGACTACAAATTTACCAATGAATTCCCGCAGGACTTCATTCATCAGTCTCATGAAAGTGATCGGCGCGTTTGTCAACCCAAACGGCATGACCAGCCATTCGTGCAAACCCTCGTTTGTTTTGAATGTTGTTTTCCATTCATCTCCCTCTCTCATCTGGATCTGATGATATCCGCTCTTGAGATCTATCTTGGAGAAGTAATTTGCTCCACTCAGGCAATCCATCAAGTCGTCCATTCTCGGCAGTGGAAACCTGTACCTGATGGTAATCTTATTTATCGCCCTTGAGTCTATACACATTCTCCAGCCTCCATCCTTCTTCGGACTTAGTACTGTCGGCACAACACACGGACTAAGACTCTCCCTCACTAGTCCCTTATCCTGTATATCCTGTACCTGCCTTTTGACTTCCTCGTTCTCCTGAGGCGTCAACCTATATGTTTCCTTATTCGGCAAACTTGCTCTAGGTATGAGATTGATGTGATGACTCACACTCCGCACTGGTGGCAACGAACAAGGTAGTTCGTCCACGATGATGTCAGCAAACTCTCCCAGCAATTGTTGAATCTCCTCTGGCAAGTCGTCCACTCTTGTGCTTGTCAGAACAACCCTCGGCTTCCTGACAACAAAGAACTGTGGATCCTCATCCTTTTCCAGCTCTGTGAGAAGCTCTTTCCCACTCATGAGAAGTATAGTACTACTCCCTTCCGACTTTACTTCTTTATCTTTTATCGGTAGCAACCTATGGAGTCTCCCATCCTTCTCCAAGGTGTATGTGTTCATCCTCCCATCATGAACAACATTCCTGTCAAACTGCCATGGGCTCCCCAATAACACATGACAGACATCCATGGGAATGACATCACACAAGATTTCATCCCTATATTCACCCATTTTAAAATTAACCAGGCATTGCTTTGTAACACATACCTGGTGTCCTTTCTGTAGCCACGTTACTTTGTATGGACTCGGGTGTTTGTTCGTTTTCAGCTCCAGTTTCTCCACCATATCGGTCGAAACGAGATTATCGGTGCTCCCACTGTCCACTATGACCTTACATTTCCAGCCCTGGGTCTTGCAAGTCGTCTGGAACAGTCTGCATCTCTGAGCTATGTCCTCTACCTCCTTCTCGGGTTTCAAGAGAACTTTATGCACTGTCAGCGACTTCCCACTTCCAGTGTCTTCATCCTCCACATCAGGCCTCTGTGCTTCAGCGACATGAGCGTTTCCTCTGTCCACTTTCCTATCTGGACAGTCCACGGCTTTATGACCGTCTTTACCACACGTGAAACATGTGATAAATCCTCCTCAACCTCTTCCTCTACCTCGGGTACGAGGAAATGTATTTGCATCAGCATATCCTCCTTGCTGATCCTCTTGCTGTCTCCTCAGCTCAAAAACTTGCTGCCTCTGCTGTGAGGTTCCACCTCTTTCAGATTTTCCCTGAGGTCTTCTCCAATCCTCCTTGGGATTTTGAATTTCTTTCTGGGAAACTGCCTTGCCTCTAGGCTGGCTTCTGCCTCGCCCTCGCTTTCCCTGCTTGCGGCTCAGCTTTTCTTCGACTTTCAAAGACATTTGGTATGCATCCTCAACAGTGTGGATGGTAACCATGCTCAATTCATCGTGAATGTCATACCTGAGACCATTCAGATACCTCGCCACCTTTTCGTCATCACTTTCCCGATGACCATCTCGAATATTGAGCCTGTAGAATTCCTCGGTGTACTCCTTCACCGTCATCAACTTCTGTCTCAGGTTCTGCATGCGCCTGAACAGAGTGATCTGGTAGTCCCTCAGAATGAACTTCGCCTTCATCTTGGTGATCATCCGATCCCAGCTTTTGATCTTTTGTTTGCCTTTGGAACGTCTGTCTGCCTGCAGCTCGTCCCACCATAAGGCTGCATGTCCCTTCAGCTTCGTGATGACATGCTTTACCTTCTTGTCCTCTTCGATATCCTCATAATCGAAGTAGGTGTCGAGTGCTCGGATCCAATCCAGCAGCTCTTCTGCGTTTAGACTTCCCTCATACACGGGAATGTCCATGTTCGTCTTCGAGCTCATCCTCGAAATGGCTTTGATCAACCTCTCTGTCGAGGCATCTTCCGCTGAGATTTCTTCTTCAGCGTGTCTAGCTTCCTCTTCAATCTCAGGATCGCTGAACTCTCCTGCGTCAGCTCCACGCCTCTGGGCGGTCTCCATATCTTCGAGTCTCGCCCTGAGATCCCGTATCTGACGTTCCATCTCTACATTTCATGCCGGCCTTCCCCTTCTTCGGGCATCCCTGTCCTCCCGATCAGGTGACTGCCTCTCTCTCCTGGGCGGCATGGTGTATTTCGTTATTGCCTCTCTCTACTATCGTAGCAAAGAGAAATCCAACTCCCGCTCTGATACCACTTGATGCCTACCTGCCCTCAACGACACAGTCGCCTTCACCAGGACCTTCAACGACTAGGCCCGAAGAGTCGATGCTCTTCCAACTCCCCTCGGGAGCCTTTGTTGCCCACAGGATGCTCCTCCACAATCTCCTCTTCGCGTATCGGGAGATTGGGTCTCGCGATATCGCGAATCTTGCAACACTCTCCTCATGCAATCAAACACCGAAACCCCGATCCCCGATGTCAACGGTCAACTCTTCGGCTATCGCCTTTCCCCTATCGGGATATCGTGACTCACGAGGTCAAGACTTTGCGCTTTCAAAACCCCGAGTACCGAAACGCCGATCTCTTGACTCAACGCCACCTGTACTCTACTTACTCCTTAGGGTCCCACACTGCCTCATCAATCTCAGGACTTCGCGGATTTCGGATCCATGATACCAAGTTTCCCTGCTGCTGGAAACCCTGAATACCGAAACTCTGATACTCCGGATATGTGCCACCTGTCCCTCCAAGGATCAACGACTCCCACTAAATCAGGAAATCACAGATCGCGATTTCGATGTGCATGTAATCTTTGCACCCGCCAACCTCGATTTGCCGATGGGAGATGACAATGGGTTCTCTCGTGCACCTGAGAGTTCAAACCCCTCGCAACTCCTCCGCGGTCTGACGGTCTGCGGGATTTCGAAGATCTCTTCGACAGCTTCAAGTCGTCGATTCTCTTCCTCTCTGAATGAAGCCTTTCTTCGCCACCTTTGTCCTGTATGAACCTTCCTCTTGGTTCTGTTCCACAATGAAACAAGGAGTTATCCCTCCTGAGCCTTACCAACTTAGACTTCTTCAAATATTTCTCGAACACGCTCCCTATGCTCGACCTTCAACTACTCTCAACAGTGATGAAGTCTTCTGGGTCCTGTGCACTCCCACTCGCAACAGCCTCGGCTTTTCTCTTCTCAGTCTTGCTACTGAGATTTCACATCCAACCTGCACTCAACTGCACGGTTCGAATCAACCAAGCCGACTCAAGGCAAGAGAGAACAAAGGTTCAACTACTTAGCCTCCTCAACGCACTCTATGCGGAGGTATTCGACTGCACTCGATGCAGGAATCTCCTGGCCTAAGCAGAGAAACGATTGAAACTCATTCCCTCAGGTTACGAACCTGATACACAATCACATAAGCAACATATAACAGATAAGCATAAAAGGAAGCAAACATGCAAAGGCATAATATCAACAACACGCAAAGATCAAACACGTCCATGGAATTGAATCAAGGCTTTTCCTATTAATTCAATATCTGTACATGGAAGTTCTTCACCAGCTCTCTACTCCGCTCTGCCTCTTCTTCTTGCTAATGCTGAAGTCTAAATGTGAATAATCCTCAACAATACAATGAAGGGTGCCTATATTCCGTTTTCCCTCTCGAAAGCTAAACTGTCTAATCTACAATAAATTTCTATCTAACAGCCTTAATAGTATTTAATGCCTTCCTATCTATAACATAATACAAGTGCGCCCGACTTTGAATGTCTTTTGTTAAACGGCGGCGCAACAATCACCCACGTAGAATTCAAAATTTGGGGTTCGCTGGCTTCTCCAGCTGTCTTTCTTTCTTCATGCGCTGGCTCGCTTTGATGAGTGTAGATGCTCGCGTGGATGCTCCTGCATCATTAATTGAATAACGTGCCTGGGTTTTAAAAGAGTGCTGCCTCGAGTGGGTTACTGCTGGATAGTTTGTATATCAGATACCTTGTGTGCTTGTAAATTAAAGTTAATTGAATTAAAGGGGTAAAGTGTTTAGGGTTTGGCTAGCACGCCATGCACAATGCTGGATTGGGTTGCTAATTCTCGCTCGAAATCGAAGGATTCATGTTACCTGTGACGTTGAGGATGGTTGCTTGGGGTTGGTCTGATGATTGTCCTTAGGTAGGTCAGATTGTTTCTTATGTCGGGAGGGATGTAGACGCCTCCACATTCCTCAGAACAGTCGCCAGCCCTGAGTCCTTAAAGGGTTTAACCGATGAGAACCTGGGCTTGAGAGATGCTTTTGTGTCCTTGAGTTCCTAACCCTTGCGGGGTAGGATGGATGTGTAGTCAGTCTTACTTATTGTCATGTGATCGTCGTTATGCATGCAGTTACTTGTCGTGCGTCCTTGTCGTCTTTCTATGTTCATCATGGTGGCATCTTATTCGTAGTCGGGTGGTGATGCAGAGTCGATTGTGTTGATTTTTTCCTTGTACACGCGCGCACACACTTCGAAACCAAAAAAAAAAAAAATTGCACTGGATACTAGAGTTGGGTCATCGTAACGAGGAGGTTTTTATATATGGTATCAGAGCCAGGTCGACCCGCGACTTGGGATTCGCTACGGCTTCCGTTGACATGAGTTGATTTTCTATACTATTGCAAAACGAGTTGATTGTGTGCGTGCACGGTAATCATGGTTAGAGGATACCGCGGAGGAAGACGACGGGGTGCTAGGGGAGGAGGCAGGACGCCTCCAGCAGCATCCACGCCTGAGGGGTCTAACCCCCTAGGGAGGCAAGCAGGTTCTTGGACAGGAGCAGATAGCAGTTGGTGATGTTATTGGTATGATGAGATCCTTTCAGCGCATGTCCAAGGCTCTGATCAGCCGTTTGGACAGAGACGAGGCCAGGGCGCCGGCCCCCGCTGAGGTTCCGCCGTGTGCACCGGTCGTTATAGGTAGCTTCACCGGGAACTCGAGAAGGTCAAATATCTTGAGTTCTTGGGTGCCTCAGAATGCGCAGCTGCCGAGGCAGGGTTGGAAAGGATGGCAATGTGCTTCGCACTTCGCAATTATACCTCCAACATGAAGGTCCGCATGGCGGTCTTTCAACTGAAGGGGAGTGCTCTTCTATGGTGGCAGACGCTCCTGCCGCAGCTGAACCTGGCTGTTGAAGACGTGTCATGGGAACTATTCGAGGAACGGTTCCGAGAGAGGTACCTTTCAAGGGAATTCATTGAGCGTCGGCTCAATGAGTTCAACGCCTTACGACAGGGAGGTCACGCGGTGCCCGAGTACGACGCGCGTTTTATGGCGCTACCCCGATATGCTCTGCCCCTTAACAATGAGGAGCTTAAGGTCAGTAGGTTCGTGTTTGGCCTTAACAGCAGCCTGTGTGCAAGGGTTTATTATCTTGATGCCTCAAGCCTTGCGCGATGCCGTCTAGAAGGGAGTCAAACAGGACGAGTTAGCTTCATAGAGATGGCTTAAGGAGCCAAAAAGAAGGTTGGAGGAAGGGTTACAGGCTGTGCCCTTAACCTGGGAGAATTTGTCACTAGGGTCAACTTGTACCTCACGATATTAGGATCTTATGACGTCGTGATTGGTATGGATTCGTTGGAATCGCGCGGGGCGATACTCAACTGTAATACGAAACAATTGAGCTTGGTTGATGACGAAGGGAGAGACGTGTGATTGTAGGAAGGAACCAGGGAGATTCCCTGCGGTTCGTCTCTTCCTTACAGTTACGGAAGAGTATGCGTAAGGAGTACAAACTTTATGCGATCCTTGCGCTAAACGAGAAGGGGGTAGTGGAAGGTCTAGAACACCTTCCGGTGGTGAAGGAGTTTGCGGACGTATTCCTGAGGAGTTTCCTGGGATGCCGCCGAAAAGGGAACTGGAGTTTACCAAAGACCTAAAACCGGGAACCGAACTGATAGCAAGAACGCCTTATCGGATGTCGACCCTGGAGTTGCAAGAGTTGAAAATGCAACTGAAGGAGTTTTTGGACCTAGGACTGATACGTCCTAGTGTGTCACCGTGGGGTGCACCAGTTATTTTTATTCGAAGGAAGGACGGATCGTGGAGGCTTTTCATTGACTGCCGTCAACTCAACAAGGCTACGATCAAGAATCAATACCCCTTACCAAGAATTGATGATATGTTTGATCAAATGAAGGGTGGGAAGGTGTTCTCCAAGATCGATTTGCGATCTGGGTATCACCAGTTACGGATCAAAGAGGATGACATCCCTAAGACCGCCTTTAAGACAAGATTTGGACATTACGAGTTTACTGTTTTCCATTTGGACTGACAAACGCCCCAAGGGTATTCATGAGTTGATGAACGGGGTGTTCCGCATATACTTGGACAAGACCATCTAAGTATTGATTGACGATAATTTGATCTACGCTCAGACGACGGAGGAGCATGATGAGCACTTGCGCTTGGCACTACAATGTTTACGAGAACACAAATTATTTGGGAAGTTGTCCAAATGCTCTTTTTACCAATCGAGGATTCATTACTTAGGGAATGTCATCTCCGACGAAGGTATCGCCATGGATCCAGCCAAGGTTGAGGCTATTATGGAATGGCCTGCGCTGACGAATGTTACAAAAGTGCGTAGTTTTATGGGATTAGTAGAATACTATCGACGGTTTGTCGAGGGTATTTCGAAGATAGCAAATCCGATCACAGAATTGCCAAAGAAAAACAAGAAGTTTGTTTGGTTGGCAGTAAACCCTTAAGCCTTGCTGGAGTTTTCTTAAAATTTTGACAACATCCCTTGATTCGTGTGTCCTTGGAAGAATAAACGAGCGTGGATGTCATAGCCTGGCTGCTCCTTTTTCTACTTTATTGATTTTATTCCTGGGCGCCTCATTAAGGCAGCCTGAGTCCAAATTGGGCTGGGTGCATTACTCAAAGAGAACCCTCCTTACGCCTAAGTTTAACTGTTATTTAACTAATTGTTATATAACTGCAATTATTGCATTATTAACTATTTGACTGCAAGGCCTCTTTACCTTAAGTTTAATTATCGTCAATTAACTGCAAGGTATTTTAAATTAAAGTGATATGGTTCTTAAATGTTCAACCTTGTGTGCGGATTCCTGCGTGCATTTGCAGTCTGGAGACCACCGTCTTGATCCCCTCTCCTCAACAAAGTCGGGGCTCATATTGTTTTTATTATGGTTCCATTTTAAGAAATGCACATAAATTTTGTTGACTGCCAGATGCTGGCATGGAATCATTAAAATCTCTCGATCGTTACAACCAATTGGCCAGCAAGTTTTAATTGTATTTAAAAAAAAAAAGAGTTGAAGTTGACCGTAACTTCTAGCAGCATAAACCCGCCTTTACCTTCCTTAGTACATCCTTATACAGATCGTGCATGACAATTTGCGTTACTGAGGAGCTGTTGACTACTACAATCCTGTTATGAAGGGTAGTGGATTGGTGAGCAGTTGAATGGTAATGTTATGGTAACGTTAGCGAAAAATGAGATTGTTATTTTAGTGGATATGTGACTGAAATTTATTGTTTATTAATAATATAAATTGGTATAGTAAAGGGGTAGAAGCAATGTTCTGCAATTTATTGACATACT
>WSFP011410146.1:0-24753 GCA_009831015.1 Picea engelmannii
AGAGGAGGGATGATAGAGGAAACCCCTCGCTTAGCACTCTTGTTGGTTGGAAAAAAGGGGAAGAAAAACAATTAATCAACGAAGAGAAAGAAACAAAATAATAACATCCTTCCACCCAATTAACAAAAAATCACAAGAGAACCATATATGTAGCATCATCAATCTAATACATGGCCAATTAACCTGATCATATTCCTTAGATAAGTCAATTTTGATAATGGAGGATGATTTCTTCTTTACATTTATAGTATGGAGGCCTTCCTAAGATATACCAATAGCCTCATGAATTTTTCTATTATCTAAGAAAAAAAATTGCTTACCTAAGATAACAAGGGATAACATAGGCTTAAGTCTTCTAGAAATGATCTTAGAAATAACATTGTACACACTATTACAAAGAGAAATAGGCCTAAAATATTTAAAATATTTAGGTACATATTTCTTTGGAAACATAGCTAAGAAAGTAGAGTTGAAGCCCCCCAGAACCTTACTATAAAGTCTAGATTCCTCCACAACCATTAATAGCTCCTTCCCTAACAAATTAAAAAATCCTTTAATAAATTCAATAGCCATTTATATGAGCACATGTTCTTGTCTTTCTAGAAATATTTAATGATTGTTTATAATTCCTCCATGGAGACCTTTTCCATGATGTCTTACTCTACTGATAAACCATAAAATTTGAGAAGAAAGTTGCCATTTGAACAATATCTACTATGTTAGACTGAGGGGGCTCCTTAAAAATGTTGATAAAATGGTTGTTTCTTGTCTTTTTCATCCCTTCAAAGCTATTAAATTGGACACCTCTCTCATCCTTTATACTCCAAATAATTCTTATATTCTTCCTCATTTTTTCATAGTTGTGAAAAAATCCAGTATTTTCATCCCCTTGTGCAATCTAAGTAACTTCACTCTTTTGTCTCCATTTGGCTTCTTCCAAATCTAATATCTCATTTTTAGCAGCACCCTTCAACTTTCACAACCTTGACTTGGATTCATTGAATATTCCATTAAGATTGGAATCAAAATCTTTTGTAATATCCTCTTCCTTTATCCATATTTTCTCTTGCAAATTCTAGAATTCAACCTTTTTCAATTCAATAGTTTTCCTTTTGAATCTTTTTATATTTTCACAAAACAAGAGTAAATTTGAAAAATACACCAGCTACCTAGTGTTATCACTTTGTAATCCTTGGTTGTGAGAGGAAAAATCATAAGTAACCACAAACCAACTTGCAGATTGGAATCTATCCCTTCCAATCCAAAGAGGGATCTCTCTATTATAACTCAATAAATGAATGACTAGTTATCTAATCAAGAACAATGGTTAGATCTTCATATAAGGATGGAGTTTATAAAATTGGTGGCATAGTTAGGGTTGAGAGAAAATACCCATTGGGCATGGAGTCAATAACTAAGTTATTTGTGAAAATGATCAATAACTTGGTGGAAGAGCAAATATGTCAACAAAGACAAGGTAGACAATGCATTTAAGTGATTTAATTCATTGTAGTATGGTGGAGGAATTTGAGAACTATATTCCATGAAGGAAGAGAATCTATCTAAGGATGAATTCTACAATGAATTCAAAGGAAGAGTGATATTATTTAACTGGTGTGTTTTTAGAGCATTAATTAATGAATTTTGAAACATCAATTTTAAATTAAATACTTAGAAGACTACAAATTCAATGGAAAAAAATATTAATAAACACACAGAGAAAATAAATTCATAGAGTCAAAGGCATTGGCACATGAATCTTTGCACAAAATTGCGCTATACCTCTCTATTGATCCCTTTCAAATAAGTTCAAGAAATATTACATGCACCATTAGTCATTTTTTCCTTCACTCCCCAACCCCTTCACCCTCCTCTCTTTCATCATATATAGAGTAATATTAAATGGTAGATAAAGAGGGTCTAAATATTTAGGTTTTCTAAATTTAAAAGGAGTTACTACAAATTATAACAAACTAGAACTGATTCCTGGATTTTAGGGTTTTGTTTCTTGACTAATGTATACATACAATTATCAACAAATTACACTATCTAAGGGAAAAATAAACAATTCTTTGAGTCTTCATGATGATTTAGCATGATCCATACAGATTGAAGTCAAATACAATTTGTCTTAGGCTAACTGTGTAATTTTGCCGTGTCCTGGTGACAACTCACTGCAAAAACTGTCTAAAATTATGTAGCTGATATTTTTTAATTTTCTCTCAAATGGTAAACTGGGTTGAGCCAATTTTTTGTCAAAAATTTAAAAACATTATAATTCTCCTCCACAAAACATTTAAGAAAAATCCAATTCACAGTTTATGATTAAAATACACTTTTTCAGTGTACCAGTTCATTGTGAAACTGTTGCTATAGGAAATTTCGTAGCGTGCCAAAATTCACTGTGAAATATCTGTTTTTAATTATATACGATATGTATGATGGTTTTGGCCTATGCATAGGTTAAATATGGAAAAATTTCTTCCACCAACTCATTGTTACATTTTTGTACTACTTTTGCAGCTTTCTCATTGGACCTTCAACACTTTTGCAGTGTGCCATATTTCACATTCACTGTGAAATTGCTAGTGTTGAAAAATTGTGTTAACATTTAAAACTTGAGCCAATAGTATCCCATTATTATTGATGATGATTATACTATTGTAGTGTAATCATTTCAACCTTATATTAATAAACCATAATGAATAATACACTTGTCCCAGGAGCACATTGTCCTTTCAAACCCACAATGTTTTGCCAAGATTTTCAATTTTTTTTCAAAACATTATATAGTGCCAACACCTAGCATAATGGTTTCATTCATTTCAAACTAGGTATTTGAACTCAAGTTCCTTCAATCAATGTGAATTGATCTTAAAAGGACATGTTTTTTTTAGAGTAACATCCCCCACTTGTAGGAAAATAGGGATATAGTCAAAGGCACCTGCTTCTCCTATCCATGTACTAATTATATCTATATTGAAAACAAGTTGTTTAGCCACAAGGAAGTTTTTGATTCTCTTGGGGATAACCTTTGCACCCAACCTATTGTTTCTCTATGTGGGTTTCAAAGTCAAGGGATCTATGTCGCATAGACCCTCATCATCAATATTTTGTAGAAGGTATTTGGCCATGGGGTCCATCCTTTTATCTCCCCGCCACATATACCTAGGCTCAAGGTGATATTTAAATCACCTTCCATGATTAAATTATCCTTTATCAAATCCATTTTCCCAAAAGAGGAATCCAACAAACCTTCCCTACACTAAAAAGGTCAAGAGACATTAATAAAATTGAAAATTGAATCTAAACACGGGGATAAAAACTCGATACTGGTGGTATTCTATAAAAAAGATACACTCCTAAATCAAAGGGACTTATGCCATCCTACCAACAACCCCATATATTTCCCCTCTACATTGAGAGCTTAAAAACTCCATCCATGAAGAGTAAACACTAGCAATTATTTTACCCTAACAACCACCATAATTATTTTCTGAATCAAAATCATCTCTATGTTATTTGCTGCTACAATTTGGTTTACATATTTTATTTTATAGACTACCTAATCCTATTATGTTAGAAGATAGCACAATAATTTTGTACCCTTGGAGTGGACTTTGCCTCCTCTAAGGGCCCCATGAATAGTCTTTTTTTTGCATGATAAGACTTCCCTTGTCCTATTGACATTGGAAATTCTTTGGGTGACACAATAAAACATTGAATCGATGCCTTATCAATGATAAATGTAGTGGAAAATATTTCATCCTCACTCTATTCTTCCTCATCTCATTCTCTTAACATCTTATAGAATTTTCTTTCACATTTTTTTTTCCAGGGGGGGATACTTCTTATAGAATCACTTCATCTAAGCTATCGCACTATGAGGGGTGTATCCATGACATCAAAATCACCCATGAATTTCACTTGGAATCTTCCAGGCCCACTTAGGGTATTTTGAACCCAATAAACTATGGTAATACAAGCTCAATAACCTCATTGCAAGTTACTAGGCCACACTCGCATGGAATGTATGACATGATTCTCAATTATAATTTGTTCATTTTACGCTATTGGAGAAACCTAGAATAGTCCTAAAACACATTCCACTAATTGTACCTCATATTCCCATTGATCTAATCTTTTGGTTCATTTGTTAAAAAATAATAAAAATATCTTATCTGATTATCTCTAATGATTTGTGCTTAAGATTGATGTCCAAAATTCCAAGAACCAACTTACAATTGACTAAGAATGATTTTATATAGACTCAATGTATAAAAAGGCCCCAAGCATAAGCACCATCCCAATCTACCAATCGAAGAGGGAATCAAACATCCATTCCCACAATTGGGTTTTGTTTCTGGAATCATTGGGGGCATCAATGGAGGAAAACCCCCACATAGTTCCTACCAACAATACAGTGATCTAATATCAAGCATGGGCATCTTATCCACTATCGATAATGAACAAGATTATCCAAGGGAATAGTCCACAATTAAACCTCCCCATCCTTCATCATGCATAATGTAACTATGTTCCCCTAGCTAGCAACCATGTAACAAAGAGATATGACTTAAAGAAAAAATATCAAGCTAGCAACCTCCTGTGAGAACAAAATATCAGGCTTAAAGAAAAAATATTTCTACAAATGAGTATGCCAAGTGTCTCCCAAGATTCCTCACACATTCAATGATATAAGTTTGAACTTCATGGGAATACTTCATCAAGTTCCTAATTGAGGATTTCAAATTTTTTGGGCATATCCACATTGCTTATCATGAAAATTTTACCGAGAGTGTTGGGGTAAGTTCAAAAGGTAACATTGTATGTGTCGATAACTTTAGACTACAATAAATCACATATATAATTAAGAAGCATAATTAAGGATATTTAGCATAATTTCTTGGTCCTAAAGAGAATTTACAATTTTTTCATCTTCAATGATTTTCTTGGTGGGAATTTCACTCTTAGTAAACTTGAGAATAAAATCATGCTCATTATTTATTCATGTTTCTATGTCTATCTTGTCAATTGTCTAGAAATTTGGCTTGCCTAAAATCTCAAGAAATGAGGAAACAAAGGTGTCACACCAGTTTTTCTTTTTTGCTTCTTCAACAACCAGAAAATGTTGAGTTCTCAATTGACTAGTTGCAAACATTCTCCTTTGTTTTTGTACTTTCTCATTCCTCCTCATTTTCATCTTCCTTTGTCCCTCTCCTCCATTACCTGTCTGTGTCAAATTTTGTTCACCCTCTTACATACCTTGTCATTCAAAATTAGCATAAAACTGAGTTTGAAATCAAGGACCTGTGATAGAAAACAAAAAATAAATTCTTTAATCACATAGTAGAGTTCCAATGTGGTTAAGTCAATTATGAGAGGTGATGATTTCATTGTATAATTTTAGATATCTCACTATATTATTACAATCCTCTTTAACTATATATCTGATTCGATTGACTGAAGGTACAATGAAACAAGTACCTGCCAGATATTTATTCCTCGAGTGAGGGAATCTTAAGACAAATAGAGGGAAATGTGACTGCATCTAGTAGATATGATACACAAACAAGGACTAGAGGTGAAAAGGTCATAATAAAATTTCGTAGACGCATGGAATTTTTTCTTGCCAAAGGAGGATCATGCTCTTATGATGATGAGAGCATAGGAGACATAAAGGTGCCACTCAGATATAAGCATCTGGTGAAAAAATGGGTACCTAAGGAACTGCCTCCATTAGACATTGACTTCATTGTCAACAATATGACGTATCACATTGCACCATCCTCCCTGCATGGCCTGGGGATATTTTCCATAGATGGAATAAATGTAAAATACAATACAATAACTGAATCGATGGACTATGTCAGACCATGTTACAATTATAATGATTGGATGTGGGTGGTCCGATACATGCAAAGTATGCGGAGATATGCACTCGCTGCAAATTATATACAACTAATAAACAATGATAAAAATAAGGGAGTGACTATCTATATTGATGGAAGGCCTAAAGCTTTCAACAATATCACATGGTTTATAAACAACACATGACCCGAGACAACAAACAAGAAACTGAATTTCAGATATGAGGGATGTAAAGGGAATCGGGTAGTCACTTGCTCGATAAAAAATATAGCTCCCGAGGAAGAGTTATTGGTGGATTACCATTTGAATCCAATATAAACATCAACTAATAGTGTGTGTGTACTTATGCAACACCTCTTTAAGCAACCTCTACTTATTGCATTATATTTTTTGTATCTTTAACAAGGTTTGAAATATTTCAAGGTCCCAATTTTAAAATAATGTGGGAGGTTGATCGCTGAAAAGTGTCAGCCACAGAACATGTAAACGATTAACAATTTAGATTTACACTTAATGAAAATTTTATTATTTATTTATACAATTTATTTTTGTGGCAATCAATTTTTTGTTATCATTAACAATTTTTTAAATGTTTTGGGGTTCTAATTATATTACAATGCAGCAGGATGATCGTGGAAAAGGGGAAGTCATAGAACATGTAAACGATTAACAAATTCGACTTTGTTTTTATGTGAATTTTATTATTTGTTTATATGATTTTATTTATGTGACGATTAGTTATTTCATTTGTTTATATAACTGAAATAACATTGATTTTGTTGAAATATGTAGTATGCAGGACATGATGATCATGGTTCCCTTGACAAGGAGGAGTTGTATTCATCCCCTGATCTATTGGTAATGATTAAAAATAAGATCATTAAAGTGAACAAGGAACTTGCTTGCTAGTTATACTATGCATATCAAACTCCTAACATCATAGAAAGGATCATTTTGGTTATGAAACAACTTAGGACATATCAGGTAATAACCATAATTTAAAGTGATTTTATTTTATGTACTGATAAGTTCAATTATGATAGTTTGTTTTTTAACTTTTACATTATTTAATGATTTTTTTTTTCTTTATTATATAGATATATTTAGAGTCTGTTTAGCCTGGTGTCGATAGTAGTGACACTGCAGAGATGCCACATAGTCCTGACACGGGCTATCACATAGTTGTTAGACTATTTACTTCTCCATATTCCACACCCTTCGATGGAAGCCATGGCATGCACCTCCAGGAATCCACAAAATGGCCAGGCTCTAGTAGAGGTGGTGATAGAGATGAGGTTGATGATGTGGTTGACATGGGTGCATTTCTTGGAGCTAGACGTGTGACTAGCACGAGGACCCTTCTGTGCACATTTGTTTTTTGATGATAACGAACTTCCATTAAAATAAATAAAAATCCCAGGTAGTTTTTCATATTTTAACTATTTCATGTTGTCCATCTCAAACACAAATCATCTAGATTATTATTTTTAAATTAATGGTAATATATTTATTTGTGTAGAAAAAACAATTTTTATAGGCACCTAGAGAGCAAGGTCTTGTTGATTTTGGGGGCAATCGTACGCACAAGGTGGAATTTCTAGAATTCCAACCTCAAAAAAGAAATTTTGGATTATCTTGAAGGCCTCTTTCGAGTGGAGAACTTCAATAAAAAGAAATCCCCTCTGCAACAGGTGAATATTTAAAATATACATGGGATGCGTATAGATGAAACTTGGTAGTCAACCCTATGTACAAGTGCCCTCCCTTGATTCCATAGAGGGAGTGGAAGATGCTCATTTATGATGCAAAAGAAAAGAAATTGAGAAAACCAGGAGAACAAATAAATGGTACCCCAAGGTAAATTACAATATTTTGAATTCAATACCTTTAATTTTCTTTAGATCTAAATAAAAGTGTAGTATATAACATACTTGAAATTTTTTATGATAGGTCTTTGAAGGAAACCAAATAAAGGATCGTCAAACATGGCCAACAGAGGATAGGCCAGAGTGGCTACTAGAGGTTACAGTCATGAATCGTAAGTACCCAAACATCTTAACAATATTATTTATATATCCTTACAACTTTTAGGTAATTGCATCCAATAACATTAAAAATACATACTCTTATGCAATGCATGGTGATGAATTTGGAACTAAAACCACGGAGGAAGACCTCCGACTTGGTTACAAGTACAACTATAAAGTTTTCATTGATTGCAGGAAAAGCATGGGGAAAACCCCAAGATCCAGTTTGTGGGATAAGGTAAATAAAAATCAGTCCACATTAATATTTTATTACTTATAAAATACATAAATATTTGATATCTTCCATAACTTTAATTTCTTACTTTGTTTTAATCATGGGAGCAACACTATCAAAGAAAACATTATTATTGGACAATATTGCATTGATAGTGTAGCAAGGCCAGAAGATCATGGTACTCCTGAGCAACCCCATCCCAGTGGAGGGTAGCCCCGCAATGTTTCTGTGACTAAGGCCCATGATGGTAAAATGATTGTATATCAATCATATACTTAATAATTTCATACTTATATATTTTTTACTTCTAATTTTTATTACTTATACATTTACGGTTTTGTCCTTATAAACTATTTTTTCAATGGAAGAGAATGTCATAGTTGAGCCTCCTCGACCTAAAGATCAGGAATACAAGGTAGCCATTCCAATGATTCCCACTAGTGGACTAGGTAAATAATTACATTGCAAAGGTTTTTTTAAATATTATTGAACTCCTTCAATGAAATTTAAAAATTGACCATATAAATTTAATGTTTTTGTTTTTGTAGGTGATGGCCCCTCAAAGCAGCCTCCACACCATGGGTATGAGACTACTCATGCTCGGTGTGAGAGTGAAGAGCCCCTATAAAATGAAGACATGGAGGATGATGAATTACTTAAGAAATGGACTAGAAAACTAAAGAGGACTAAAATAAATTTATGATGTATAATAATTTTATAAGACAGATCAATGTATATTATATAACTAGTATATTTGGAACATATTTTTGATGATAAATCGCATTTATAAAAACTCTTTTTTATGACATATGTATTTGAATGATAAGCCTCATTTATATCTTTACAATCACTTTTGATCAATTTTGGATATTTTTAATGCATATTTTTTTATTATAATATAGATTGGATATTGGGGAATTGAGAGTGATGTGAGGGGGGGGAAGGACCATAGGAGCTTCCACCTTCACATGGTTGTCCCTGTTTAGTAAATAAAAAAATATTGGAGCCATTTTTGGAGCAAACCTATCTCGATCCAACAGAGAAACAACATAGTAAATGTTGACTTCGTTGTTTCTCCTTCAGATCGAGGGAGGTTTGCTCCAAGATCATATGACTACAATAAATTATTCTCTAAACCAAGAGGAGCTTATTCAGGCCTTCACATATGAGATGTGTGTTTGTGTGTGTGTGTCACTATTTTAAAAATCTCCTCTCATATGGATTTTCCAAAAAATAATATCAATGGTGTTTACTATTTGCAATCTTGTTGGTTTTAATTTCTATTAGCATTTATTGACATGTCTTAAAAGTATTTTTTTGTTTTTACTATATATATATATATATATATATATATATATTTGTTTGTATTTACTACAGTATGTAGTTTGCACATTTTCTCATGTTCTAGATGTTGTACCAATGACTCATGAAAAAATTAGTGGACTCCAACCTATTGATACTTTGAAAACAGTAAAGGATCAACATGACAGGGTATACATTATAGTCTCTTTTTCACAAGATAGGATATGTTCATTTGCACATCCATCACTCTAGTTGTGTGGCATCTACTCTCTTTTGAAAGTTGAAACTCTTTCCAAAATTATTTGATTTTTCTTGATGCTTGGTTCTGACACTTTTGTCGTATGATGTACACACTTTCATGGTTGTTGTCACTATTTTCTTGTTCACCATCAACTTCCTCATGTACCATGCAACAACCAAGTTCATCCAAAAACTCACGTGGCACCTCAAATGCTTCATCAGGAACTACCTTAATATACTTAGCAACTTGGCTAGCCAAATGTTGGTTGGGTGTAACACCACACCACTATGTATCCAACACTTCAACATGTTGCAAATATGTAGATGTGTTTTCTTCAACCATTTCTTGGTCATTGAAAATACTGCTTCATTCCTCTAAGGCACTCAAAATTTGCTCAATTTCTTCCACAGTAGGAAAAGGTTCTATCAAAACCTTCATTTTTCTTAAGTTTTTCTGAGTTTGTCTCGTCGCAAATTTATTGAACACCCTATTTGAAATGGTTAACCACTCTCCTATAATAGCCTTCAATTCTAGTTCACATAGACCCTACTAAACATTACATAGAAAATTTTCTTCATTACTTTCACCTTGTTGGTCTTTGCAAAGATAAATCACACTCAACAGGTGCTCAAACTCATGAACCCTTTCTTAAATTATTCCATCATATTGCAATCAAAGGTTTTCCTAGCTAAGTGCTTCAATAAACTACCCAGACTGCATGCTAAAGTTGTTATCTATCAAAAAAATGGCATCCTCACGGTTTTCCACTACTAGTGCACTTTTCTTAGTGCAACACATTTTCCCTTGTTGAGTGCCCCTGTCAAGAACATATATAACTAACGCTAGATCAATCCTCAACAAGGCATTATAATTTTTTTTGTAGATTGTTGCAAAATACTTTGAATCCTTGTTTGGTACTTACTAAAATTTTGCATACTTTCTTGTGACACATATCCTATATGGTATATTTCTTAGGTTTTCTAGTCAATTACTTTCACTACTAATTAATGTACATCTACAAAATGAATCAAGGATGACTTAGATAAGAGAATGGACCATGAATGTTTCTGTTAACTTTTTCTAACATGGAAACATCAATTCACATTAAAGGAAATTATTATTAGGTTGACCATAGAGTACAATAATACTGCCAAGGATGATTCATACAAATAGAATAGTATATTTTTTTTCATTTTTTTTTAAATACTTAGACTCGTCACTCCTGCAATGAATAATATTGTCGATGGTATTGATAGTTCATCACAATGATTCATTTCACAGTTTGTCTCTTGTGCGACGAATGATGAGCACCTTAGGTCGTCACTCATGCGACGACATCCTTGGGTGATCTTGCGAACTATGACATCCTTGGGTCATTTCAGCCACGAAGATCTCTTTAGGTCATATCACTTACAATGATCTCCTTGGGTCATCTCTCTCACAACGATATCCTTGGTTTTTCTCTCTTATGACAATATCCTTGGGTTGTTTCTCTCGCGATGATATCTTTAGGTTGTCTCACATGTGACGAAATACTTGCAACATTCTTAGGTCGTCACTTGGGTGATGATATCCTAGGTTCATCCTAATTGCCACGATATGTGATGTGACATTTGGGGGGTCCAATATTTTTCACCATCTCCATGACAGAACATCGCATGAGCATGGAAATGACCATCGCAAAATGACCCAAATTTACTAGTGTTAGTTTTAGTTGTTTGGGCATTACACCCTAAGTTTCGCAAGTGTCACAAAGTGACGTATGCACCTTGTTAAGTGTCGCATGCATTGTCACAAGTGTCATATGCACCTTAACTAGTTTCTCATTCACTTTACCAAGTGTCACAACCCCTTGACACCATGAAAACAATTGTCACAATCCCTAAGTCATGTTGGAAGAAGAATCCCTCTCATTTCATAGTTGAAACATGCCTTTTCCTTAGAAAAATCACCAATTTGGGGAATTTATGAAGGGTGGATCCACCCTAGCCATGATGAGGGAGTTCCATTTCATGGATTTGTGCCTGCTTTCCAGGTTATAGGAGCACCACTTTATAGGATGGAGCCATGTGTTCAATTCTAGGGGATCACCAATCTTGTTAGAGGGAATCATGGGATCCTCCACCTCTTTACATGGGATCCTCCACCTCTTTATAAGGGCCTGATCTCTTGGGATGAGGTTGGTTGTGTTTGAACCCTATGATATGGATTCATATTAAGATCATACAAACCTTAAGAATCCATATCCTCAACCATATCCTTCATTTACTCATGGTGGTTTCACCTCTCAAATCCTATATATTGACGGTATTTTCAAGGTGAAGGAGGGAACAATTGAGGTACCAAACCTTTGATTTTGGAGGAAGCATCAACATCTTTATGTCAATATTAATGTAATATATGAATGAGGAGATATTGGAGAAGTGACCACATCTTCAATAATTCTTTGTAAGTGTCTTCTTTGGCTTTCCAATTAATGATAACTTGGCCTATTCTCTTCAAGTTCATGTTTTCTACATTTGCTTGTATATTGTCATTTCATTATTCATAGATAGACCTGCTTATATAATCATATATAGTAGGAGGAAGAGTTCATTTTCTATTCTTTTTAGGACTTTATTTTCATTTATGATCTTGGAGATCAAGCCCGGGGATTGGAGCAACGAGGAAGAACATCACAACAAGGTACACTACATCATTCTTCTTCTCTTTTTCTTGATTGATTGAGTTAGATATATAGGGAAAGTAGTAACCACTTATTCAATTCTATATTTGTACCAAATATAGGGGTATTGGTTTAAAGGGGAGCTTATCCTGTCTATGGGGTAATATTTCTCACAACATAAAAATGGTGACTTCACTAGGGAGGAACTTTGACTATTTTTTCCTCTTTTTTATCTTGAATCCTTTGCTTGTGATTAGATATTACTTGTTTGCTTCTTGTTTCTGATCTATTTGTCCTTTCTTCTTCCTCATTAAAGATTTTTTAGAGCCATTGACTGAGTATCTACTGATCCCGATCTTGTGGAAGCCATTTTTGAACTTTTCTAGAAATTGGCACTCCCTTGAAGTGTATACCAGGGTTCCATTAGCTTATTGGTGCTCCCCTAATCCTACTATACGGAACGATGGTGCTCTGTATCTTTGATTAGAGGGAACCTATATCCTTGTTTGAGTGAATTTTCCTCTTTCTTCCTTTATTTTCTTAGTCTTTTTTTGAGAGGCATTTAACCTAGAGACTCTTTATTGTCTTTGACTTTGTTTGGCTTGAGAATTTGACTTTTATCACTCATTTTCACTTCCTTCTTTGAATTTTCAATTCTCTCCTAGTTTTGATCCACTTGGGTTAACAATATCCCTTGGTTCATCCTTCCTTTCACTTGTTTGATCTTCATCTTGCAAATATTTCATATCACTTGATTGTTTAGGAGTTTTCATCAACTAGGGTTTGAAAAGGTTGCTTGGTTTTGAGCCTTTTTGTCTTCATTGAAACATATCTCTTTTTTGGATGATTAGGACTCTCTTGTTTTCCAAAACCCAGTATTGAATATTGTTTATTGCTACTGATGTTCTAATATTTTCATGAGGGTTTGTCTTCCTTCACTTTTTCATCTTTGAGTCCTTGATTGAACAAGTCGTCTCACATTTGTTTTCTTTCAATTCTCGTAATTTTTTAGTGCACTTTGTTTGATTGATTTTTTTCCTAATATTTATTTGTGTTGAAAATATATCTCTTTCATTCCATTTGAAAGTTAACAAGAATAAAATTTTGCAAATATCCTTTCATACATAATCAAACAAATAATTTGTTGCATTCTTTAGGAAATTTGTTTTGGTTTATGTTTGTAAAAAGAGATAGTTTTGCATGTGAATTTCGGTTTGTTGAAACATTGCTTGGTGGTTTGGCATAACATTGATCCCAAAAATTGAAAGTTGCATTGATTTGAGTGCTTTCTTTTGTTAATAAGAATTAAACTCTTCTCCCTTACACACATAGAATTCACTAAAAAGAACAAACTGCATATTAGTCTTTTCCATTCTATTGGATTCAAGTCTCTCTCATATCATCAATTTCATCTCCACGAACCTATTGAGTAAAAATCCATTTAAAATCAACCACGAGCTAATAAAATCAATCAAAAAAAATTTTGGTTTTAGCACACCAATAGTAACACATGATTAGGGTATTTGGACTAAGAAAAGTAAGTAAATTGTCCAATACTACTAAATAGACTATATAACACTAAAGAGTGAACAAATCCAACTTCCATATAAGCATAGCCAAGAACCCCCTCTCACATAAGGGATAAAAATGAGGTTGTGTGTGTGAGAGAAGTGAAGATTACCACTCAAAATATTGACCAATTGTAGCAGAAAGATCGTATATTGGGGGTCCTTCTTGAAGTGTCACTGACTCATTTTGTTTCGGTACTTCACGAACTTTGAATCTATTCAGGGTCTTCTGGATTTTATTGGTCCACTTTCCCTCATTCCTTTGAAATAATTTCACACTTTGATACAATAGCCATATGTTTGGTCCCAATTGTTGACTTTACCAACCTAAAGGCTGACTGCAAGTTGGTATCCTTAGTGGCCTTTCCTAGGTATTACAGAGGTTCCTATGGGGGGATTCCCATGGTACTTGGGGTAAATGCCATAGCACACTCTCAGTATGCTTGGAGGTTGATCCTGCAAAAGTGAGGGTTTCTTGCACCGATAAGGGATATTACGTAGAGGTCGGGGTAACTGCTTCTCATTTCTTCGTTGGAAGCTTGATATCCCATCTTCGGAAGATCCTCAGGCCTACTATTTCTTGGTTGATTTTTTTTAGTTTTCTTAGGAGTTTTTTTATTTGACTTTCATAGTCGGCCTTAGGATCTAATATTTCACATTATACAAGGTATGGAACTGAATGTTCAGGAACCTCAACCCAATGTTTCTTATGAAGGATTGATCGTACATCAACCTTGTGAAACCAAGAGCGTAGCTCTTGGAAGTGGCCAACAGATTGAAGAACCAGTCACAACCTTCGTAGAAAACCTTACATATTATGTGAATCCTCTTTTTACAGATCCACTTGGACTTCCACTAACTGATCCACCATCCATAAGATATGTTGATGCTTATTCTTCTTATATATTACCGACCGATTCAACCACAACACAATCTTTTGGCATGGACCCATCATCTTTTGGTTTTCCTGAAGGATTTGGGAATTTATCTTTTTACACAACTCCTGTATTTGATACCGTTGGTGCTTCATTTTTACCAGAAACATCGGTGACCTAGGTAACCTCGACTCAACCACTTACACATACATGGTTCAAGTCATATTCCCACTTCACTATTTCCACACATGCACACACCAAGTGTTTTACTTGGTCATACCATCGGTCAAATGGCCAATAGTCAGTAATTCAAACAACCACGGTCACACAGGCTACTCAGCCTCCATCTCATACATCACATATTATTACACTCTACATTGGAGGTCAATCTTCAATGTGAGGCTAACTTTCAATTGAGGGAAAACCTTTAGCTGCAGGGAAACCTTTTACTAGGGGGACACATACATGGTTTCAACATCAACAAGCATGGGGGAAAGACACTCCTGTAAGTCCTTATATCCCTACTACCACTGGTTTGTATCCTAGATAGCCATTTCTGAGAGTTTCTAAACCTTTATGGGGTCAACCTAATCCAGTGGGAATTCCTCAACAAGGAACTTTTCCCTATCAATCCCTAAACCCATAATCCCAATGTAACCGTCCCCCCTTCAACCACCATACATCAGGGGACCATCAGGTCAATTGCAGTACATAATAGGTCCATCTGTTCAATCACCGTACATCATTGTACAATCAGGAAAACCACCTTACATGGGTGGAAAACCCTAGAAACCACCATACATGGGAGGAACATCAAGTTTTTTCATCTTGCAGCAGCATGGATAGGGTCCTACCGGTGTTTCCATTCCATATGGTTATCACCAATATCCACACGCTAACTGACAATTACCATTTTTGGCTACATTATATATTCTAGATCTGTCACATTTGAAAAACGATCCCATTCAACATACCCCGTTTTGGCCTGCCATCCCTGCCAAATTACCATCCGACATTGTGAAATTCGATAGAAAACCTCAGGAAGATATTAACAATCATTTTATGAATTTCCATTTATGGTGTTATTCCAACTCTTTGATGGACGATTCCATTCATCTGAGACTTTTTCAGAGAACACTTACATGTGAAAAAATGAAATGGTATATTGAGATACCACATAACTCCTTTGTCGACTTTAATTCTCTTGCCATGGATTTTCTAACACATTTTCAATTTCGTATATGGTATGAGACTAATACAGAACTTTTGACCTCACTCCAATAATCCTCTTACACCCACATATATGATCATATTCATGAGTGGAGATGACGAATATGGTTGATCAAAGCTCCAACTCCAAATGAACTCCTCATGGATTAGTTTACAAAGTCACTCTTTCCACCCATCACGTGTGATGTTTCTATGGGAAACATTGTTACTGAGGAGTAGGATATCAAACATGTGCATTATTTGGACTTGGTATATTCCCAGTCTATCACCCTTTATGATATGATCCCTAATGATCCTCGTCTATCGAATGATCCATCAAGAACTTCTCTGGGACCAGGTTCCATTTCAAACAAAACCACTTTTGTTCCTGCTCAAACCTCTGAGGTGAATATGGCCCAATCCGGTTCATCTTAGAAACCAGGAGATAAGAAGAAAAACAAGGGTAAATCCAATAAATCATCTAACCAATAGGATACTACAGAGACTATTGATACTCATTCGATTAGGAAGGTTAAGTTTCCTTGCATGATTTGTGAGGAAGACCCATACACAAAACACTTCCCTCGTCGTGAGGTTGTCGCTCAATTTTTGAAGGGTACCTCCCAACTGGTTCAACAACAACATCTAGTTGAAAAAATCCTTCCCATTTGGAAGGGGGAAACACATGTCATTTTGAACATGGGAATGCTTCCTCGAGAACCTATGAGGTGTACATGTTTAATATGGTTAATGTAACGACTTGAGAAAATACCTATAACACTCCTCTAGGTGATTAGACTAAAGGAAAGGATGTCGATCATCCATCCACATCCACTCCTCTACCATATTCCAATCCCCTTCATATTGAGAAGCCAATTTATGATGCTGTGTTGTTCCCACCCAAGAGAACAATTTGAAAAGAGACATTTAATAAAAAGGCCTACACTGCCTAAAACTACAACATCGTTGAGGATTTGGCACAGGTGCCAACCCTCAAAGTTCTAAAGAACTTTCCACATCAACGTAGAACCCTGTTGTCAGCCATTGGAGCTATGGATCTAGAGGAGTTGAACCTGGTTATGTTTAATCTAGATTACTTTAAGGAGATACTCCCCCACCACCTTGCATTCCAAATTCAAATTTTGGTTGGTGGAAAGAACATCCATCACATTGTTTTGGATGAGGGAGCCTCCACCTATTTCATGTCTTTGTCTTGTTGGAAAGCCCTTGGTTCTCCTAAACTTAGCCAGTCTCCTGCCACCTTGAAAGTGTTTGATGGACGCAATTTCCAACCTTGTTGGCCCTTGACCAAGTTTTGAGGATCCTTGGTCATGTTTGACCTACTTTTGGGACTTCAACAGGCTATCAAAGATATAGTGTAATTCGAAGAAGAGATCATGGGATCTTGGCCCCTTTTTAGGGATTTTTGGGTTTTGGGCTATGTAACAGGTATGGGACTGTCGGCCCATGGGTTTACCCATGTTTAGGCCCTTTTTTTAATGTATAAATAGATGTATAGGCGATGTAAGAAGCAACGTGTATGAGATTATATAGGTATCTATGTGATGATGTGCTAAGTGCAAGTGATAGTTGTATATGCTATGTGCATACTATGTGAGACTTGCAAGGCTAAGTGCAAGTGACTGTAAGAGATTGAGTAGAATCTTTGTGCTGTAACCTAACTCAGGGAAGGAGGATCTGGCGAGGTGTACGTGGATCTCATGTCCTATGTGGAGTAGGATCTTGTGGATATGTGCATGTAGAATATTGACATAATATAATAAAAGAGAAGAAGAGTTGGTGGACGTAGCCCTAGGCTGGGGGTGAACCACATATATCCTGTGTTGTGGTTGCTTTGTGATTTATGTTTGTTCTCATGTTTATGTGATTAAATGCTTAGTGCATTGATATATGCTTGGAAGAATATAATATGATAGCTTAGTGTTGAATAATGTGAATGAATTCTATATCTAATCTATGTTGATGTGCTTAGTGCTTGAATATATAAGATCTGTGTGAATACTGCGATGCTTTGAGATTAGGGTTTTTACTGTGGAGTAGATACTAGTTAAATATTGATGAAATGTAACTACTAAGTGCTTTGTAAAGGTGTTGTAATCATAGATTTGTGTCTTAGCTAAGGTTGTAGACATTTGAGTCCTGCAACCACCCTTGCCTCTACCTCGGGTGAGACTTCATCTGCTTCATAAGTGTTGTCGAATGGGCTAGTAGTTAGGGTTTTTTTGGTGCGCTCTTGAGAATTGAACCCTGGGCCTTCCCCTATGCCAAAAAATGGTTCTGTTGCCAGGACCTGAAACTATGATTGCTAGGACTTGAAGAAAAGAAAGCTTTGTGCGTAGATCTGTTGCTTTAGTGTGAAGTATTCTACTTGACTTGTGAAGCTCTGTGCTAAGAAGAAAAGTCAGATCTGAAGAAAAGAGGTAAGTTCTTAAAGCTTTGTGCTTTGTTAAAGGTAAGATAAATGGAAATCTTTGTTTCAAAAGTATGGATCTAGGTATGTTTGATAAAGTTTGTCCTAGCTTAAAAACTAGGGCATAGCTAGATGAAAGAAGATTTGATATGAGTAGATATGATATAAATAATGAAAGATATGCTATTCCTATGCATAGAAAGAATGTTTGGACTAACAAATGGATGCAGGACCCTAGAAAGACTTTTTTTCAAGTTAGTTACTGTGACCTTAGTGCATAGTACGGGAAAGGTTGGGGATCATTCAAGAGAAAGAGATGATTAACTCTTTACTATAGCTGTAGAAGATCATGACATATTGCTAAGGAATCCCTTGGTAGAGGTCCTACTTGCCTTTGTTGTAAATCTATGGAACATGAATTTTTGGATTTCCCTAGAATGATTTCTAAGGTTCAAATAATGAATATGAGACAAGAAAACCCTAAGAAAAATCAAGAAACCGAGACCATGGCAGAACCCCATAAAGAATCAGAGAATGTTTTTCTACAAATGAAAGAAACCCTGAATGATCATAGAAATATCAACTTATTAGAGATCTTCAAAGAAAAATAATGCATAGAAACAATAATAGGAGACTTTGACATTGACTGTTTTCTGGATGAAGAAACACAGGTGAATATCATGACAAAAGAACTTGAGAAATTTTAGGAAAGCCTTCTATGATTCCTTCATTAGGAGGAATAAGATTATTTAGAGGAAAGTTGATAACCCTATGTGGAAGACTCACCCATATATCTATGAGTGCTCATGGAACTACGATAGAGGAAGAGTTTGAGGTTGTCAATTTATTGAGAACAACACCCCATTTGCTATATTACTAGGAAAAAATTGGATTGAGAAAGATCAAGCTAGAATAAAAGAAGAGGAAGTCTTAGAAAAAAAGAAGCAAGAACTGAGAGACTTCATGACAAAGAGGATAGCACACTTGATTGAAGAACATGAGAATAGATCGAAGCTATTTAAATCCAGCCACTTGGATGTCAAAGTTGAAAGAACACAAGAAGACTCACTGAAGAGTGGAGCACCTACCCTGGATAGAGAAGAAGTATTAATCTCTAACCCTACGAAAGACCATCAACAACACGAAGTTACTATGCTAAAAGGAGATATGAATCAGAATGGAAAGAGGAATATTGAGATAAATATTACAGGGAAGAGGGCTAGAAATCTCAGTAAGAAGAGAGAAAAGATAGAAAAGTTGCAGAAGCTTCTAGACGGGACTTCGTAGAAGGAAGGTTTGCAAAACTAGAACTTCATCGAGATATCAGGACAGAGCAACATGTAACTTCACCATGGCGAAGAAATATAGTCGTTGAGAGCATTATAACTGTTAGCTTGACTCCCCAAATGGTTAGAACATCAGTTATGGCCTGAAAGCTTGCCATCAGACCATTGGGATAGCGCCCTAATGGACATAACCGCATTGATGAAGTCCTCCCATCCATTGGAGAGATCCGTTACATCATGTCTATTTATACCATTGACTATTTCACTGAGAACACTTTTGAGAATTGTATCCAATCCAACCCATTACTACCGTGCTATGTTTATTGAGATCGACACCTGTTCTATTACTTTGAGCACTCATTCATCTACCTGATTTATCCGATCTAAGAATGCATGTCAGATGAGCTCAGCGCCATAGAGAAAATCATCGAAGAAGTTCTAATCGACCTTATGGCTGAGAAGGTGATGTCTGTTAGAGTTCAAGCCTCATTGATGAGAGGAGTGCAAGCCTCTCCATCAAGTGCTCGTGGAACTGGACCATCCCGACCTGCAACAGAGAAAAGAACCAAGCATCGAGATGACCCAACGAATGCAAAGTTAATAACAACTATCCTTCCCGACTACATCCTACCTTTGGATGGTGCAGTGAATCATGATAGCGTCCCAAGAGACTTTGATTACACCGTGGTTACTGTGTACCTCCTGAAGGGGATACATGTAGTAAGAACACAAAAGGATAATATCACAACGTTGAAGTTCATCAACTTCAACCTAAGGGACTGCAAGAACTACAATATTCTCTCTCCTTACAAGTATTTGACCAGGACGAAGGGGAAGAACTCAAAAATAATCCCCCAACTGTGGACTATCAACCTCACGCAGTCCACCCTCTTGAATGTGATGAAGATTCTGCACTTTTGAAGGCACCAAGAGGTTAACGCGTGTGTTAATATCTTGATATCATGTTACCATGAGGATATCTATGGCTATATAGACACATTATAATTGATCCAAACTTGATCCATAGGATCACTGGATTGAGCATGCAAGGACCCAACCCATAGGACTTCTACGCAAGGAAGAATATAGATCGCGCACTGGCACAGAGAATCAAAGACACATATGACAATGTAGAAAAGGGGACACAATGATACAAGGTAGATTCCATCCAGAATGGCATAGTGCGTCTGGCCTGCTAACTGATCACAAGAAAGCTCATGAAAAAGAACAAACCTACACAGGTCACAGGATTCATTGTTGACCTCACCGAGAAATGTGTAGAAGCATTCCAGATGAACTGGGTGAAGTACTTAGTCAATGAGTTGGAACTAGATTGTTGTGAAGCTTAGGATCAGGGCTATGAGTTCCAATTTAGCTGGCTCTTAATCCTCATAGATTTTACTGATTAGGAGATTCTAGAAGGTGCGACCTTCCCGAATATTGAGCCATTCAAACCACTCACTGTGAAGTTCACCATGCTCTGGTACTCAAGCGATATGGGAAAATAGTGGCCATCAAACAAATTATTCCATACATACTACATACAATTGAAGAGGGACATCAAAGTTGTCCCTCGCATGACGCAAAATACCCTGCACCGGTTCAGACCCATAATGAAGTTCCGTGTAGATCGACACTTCATTTATATCACTGTGTGAGAAGATGATCATAAAGAAGAGCTTTAGTCATACTATAAGCTCATAGAGGAGGAAATCGAGGAGATAACAAAGGAATAGTATGCATATATCCTTATCCCTACTGACCCTATAGAAATGTCTGATCCTGAACTGATTGGGAGCTTGGAGGCCACTCGGAAAGAACACGACACACTTGGAACCAACAGAAGGAAGAAGATCGAAGAAGTACAAAACCTTAGCAGCGCATCCAAAGAAACCACTTCAGTATCACCTGGACGAGGAGGTGATGATGAATTAGATAGAGATGAGACCAATGGAAAAGAATATTAGCAGAATCAAGGTGAAGTAACACCACCTAGGGATATTGTTGATGAGGATGATCCCTCTAAGAAAAGAAAGGTTTCCCCTATGAAACCCACCTCATGGAAGAAGTTAGGAGAGAGAAAAACAATGATGCAAACCATGCTCACAGTCTATGACTTTGACTTCATCATCGTAGCTATAGCATATGCCTTGTAGGATGTCTTGCATAAACATGAAGACCAGCAAGAAGATATGTACGACAAAATCAAGGTTGAACTCAGAGGGGTATAGCAGGCCCTTCAATCTTGTCACACAGTATCCATTTTTCCGGCTGCATAAGAAGCACCAGAGTTGGGAGATGAGCCTACCCAACTCCACAGACTAGCTGATGCAACCGATGCTCACCTTCATCGTGCACATAAAGACACAGAATAGGCCACAGAGGCCCTAAATCAAGTGCAAATAGTAGTCATAGAGCAATGCTGAGTTGTGCAGCAGGTGAAGGTTTCTCTCCAAACAAAGTTTGAAGAGGAGAAAGCACAAATATATCAAGAGAGAGAGAGAATATTCTCTCAGAACAACTCAAAGTCAAAGAAGTAGTCAACATAGCACTTCACTCTATGACAGGCTTAGAGAAAAAAGTGGAAGAACCAATAGAGCATAAAGTAGCGCAGCTTGCGAAAACTATCCAACAACTTTAGCAGAGAATCACAGATTTGGAGCAACGAACAGTTCCCAACACTCTGCAGTATGTACGAGATCAAAGAGAAGCAACTGCTCGAAGCACAATTGAGAGAATCAAGGCCCTCACCTTGGAATGTAAACAACTAAGTGATCATAGTGCCTAGACTTATGAATGAATCAATGGGGATCCTGAATTAAAGGCACTGCGGTCACATCTCTAGGAAGCAAAGTAGCAAGAAGAAATAGTACAGGTGTAGTTGAAGCCCCTGTCTATAGTTGAAAGGATGAAGCGATCCCAGGAATAGTGCACTGCTCAATAGTAGGTCCACACCATTAAGAGAAGAGTAATGGAAGTGACTTAGAGGCTCCAACCAATCGAGGATGAGGCTTGCCAACTGTTTGAGGAGATTGAAGGCCAAGGAGAATAACTAGAGAAATTCATCACTACAACTAAACAACACCCAGAGGGACTCGTCAATGAAGTATTTATCCAAGAGTTCACTGAGAAAGAGGCCTTGGAGAAACAACAAGTCGAAGCATCTCGAGCCACACTTGAGGTGTTTGAAGTAGAGTTACCCAGGCCAGAGTGACTTGGGATGAGTCACAAGTGAGTGTTAGGGGCTTGTTGGTCCTTGACCAAGTTTTGAGGATCCTTGGTCATGTTTGACCTACTTTGGAACTCTGATAGGCTGTCGAAGACAGAGAACAAGTCAAAGCGTAAATAAGGGGATCTTGGCCCATTTTTAGGGATTTTTGGGTTTTGGGCTATGTAATGGGTAGGAATATCACCCCATGGGTTTACCCATGTTTAGGCCCTTTTTGTAATGTATAAATAGATGTCTAGGCAATTTAAGAAGCAACGTGTATGAGACAATATAGGCATCTGTGTGATGATGTGCTAAGTGCAAGTGATAGTTGTATATGCTCTGTGAATGTTGTGTGAGACTTGCAAGGCTAAGTGCAAGTGACTGTAAGAGATTGATTAGAAGCTTTGTGCTATAACCTAACTCATGGAAGGAGGATTTGGTGAGGTGTGCATGGATCTCCTGTCCTATGTGGAGTATGATCTTGTGGCTTTGTGCATGTAGAATATTGACATAATATAATAAAAGAGAAGAAGAGTTGGTGGACGTAGCCCCGGGAGGGGGGTGAACCACGTATATCCTGTGTTGTGGTTGCTTTGTGCTTTATGGTTGTTCACTTGTTTATGTGATTAAATGCTTAGTGCACTGATATATTCTTGGAAGAATATAATATGATATCTTAGTGATGAATAATGTGAATGAATGCTAGATCTAATATATGTTGATGTGCTTAGTGCTCAAATATATGGGATCTGTGTGAATACTGTGATGCTCTAAGATTAGGGTTTTTTGTGCGGAGTAGATACTGGTTAAATACTGATGAACTGTAACTGCTAAGTTCTCTATAAAGGTGTTGTAATCACAAATCTATGTCCCAGCTAAGGTTGTAGACATCTGCATCCTGCAACCACCCCTGCCTCTACCTTGGGTGAGACTTCATCTGCTTTTCAGGTGTTGCCGAAAGGGCTGGTAGTTAGGGTTTTGTTGGAGCGCTCTCGAGCATTGAACCCTGGGTCTGCCAATGTGCTGACAAAATTTACATAATCTTACAATATTTTGATGTGATATTGAAGGGTAAGACTGTTTCGGTCAATATCAAATTAGTTGATGCACCTCTAGATTGCAATTTGTTACTTGGTCATAGTTTGTTCTATGCGATGACTGTCATCGCATCTTCGGTGTTTCGTATCTTACAATTTCCCCATCAAGGAAACATTATCATTGTTGAACAAATTAACTATAGAACTCCATATCTCCACAATGTTGTAACAAATAATGTCTCTTTTCTAAGACAAAATAGTTTTGAGATTGTAGGAGTAGGTATTCTTAAGGATTCCTCTCTCATGGGGGATTTTCCTTTTCCCTCCACTCCCTCCCCACATGTTTCCATGTTAAATATGATTTTTACATAGGTGTGAAAATCCTTAGAATTATCTAATCCTTTGGTGGTTCCTGGTCTCGATGAGCATACTTATTTTCCTGTGTCAAGCTCATTGAAAAACAAAACAGTCACTTATGGGAATATTTTTTTTCCTGTGTCAAGCTCATTAAAAAATTAAATATATGCTTACGAGCATATTTCATTGTCTTTGTTAATCTCATTAAAAAATGAAATAGACCCCCTTCCATTAGAATCAAGTCTCACTCTGGATCTAGTACTGAAACCTTCTTTTCCTCCGCCTAGTGAAAATGTTCCTATTAGTGGTCAGATGCCTAAATGAGGAAAGAAGAAGAGTTGATGGAGGAAATGATGCTTGAGGGGAAGGTATCCATCCTCTTGACATCATGTGAGAGAGAAGACACTAGATTCTATCATGCAAGCTGGGGGGGGGGGG
>ML860525.1:12750-24753 GCA_009831015.1 Picea engelmannii
TATGTTTTTTTTTGTTTTTTTATTTTTGGTCTTTATTTTTTTATGATTTTTCTTATTTTTCTTATTTTTTTATGATTTTTTTTTTTATTTAGTGTGTATTTTTCCTCTATCTTTATTTTGTTTTTTAATTTCAAATTGGGTTGTGAAAATTTTTTAAACCTATTTTTTTAAATAAAACTAGTTTAGAGAGTTTATTTTTTTAATTTATTTAGTTTTAATGTAAATTTAAAATGAACTTAAATAAAATAAATATATAAATTTTCAAGTAGCATTTTAGGAGTCAATTTCGAATTTCTTCTCTGCGATGGTACCATCTCTCAAGGCCGTGATTTCAATTATGTATTAATTTTAACTCTAAAAAAAAATGGTGATACTGGTAGCATCACTTTTCGACTTGGGGTCAATTTTAAGGTTTTAAGTTTTTGTGATGACCATTATTTCAAACAAGTGGGAATTTAAGGGTCTATTTTAAGGGTTTTGTACACAACAATATCGATTCTCAAGGTTGCAATATCAAACAAGTTGGAATTCTAACTACCCCCCAAAAAAGGGTGCTACCGATAGAGTTCTCATTTTTAAAGGTTGCATTTTTAACCTCCATTTCAGAAAATGGTGCTACTAGTAGCACCATTTTTTGAAATGAGGATAAAAAATGAGACCAATAAAAAATGAGAACTCTGGAGAGTTCTCATTAAGTTGGTAACTTTGTTTCCACTAACTTGGAGAAGTTTTTCATCCATCATTGGTTGCGATGAAGGGATATTTGGGTTGTCTGATCTACCATGGGTTGAGATGAAGTGATGAAGTTGATCAGGGCGCTGGCAGATCATTTCCAGCAAGTTGTACTTCAAGTTTTTGCAATCAATATGTTACAATGGAGAGCTTAAGGATTAGAGTAAGGTCGTCGCCAGAAGTAGAAGAAATGTGAAGTCTATCATATAGGCCATCCACCTCCTTAAGAAAGTTATTGAAATATGACTAGAGCTCGACGTACTAAGCTTGAGTAGTTGTATGGTTGTGCATTACAATCACTACTTGGTGTTGTAGTTGTAACTAGGCATGGGCTTGCCTAGGTCGTTCATTGCACTTGCCTATTTCAAAAATAAAAGTGGTGGTGCATTCATGCAATAGAAGGGTAGCAAGAGGTGCCAAGGGAATCCCACCATATTTTTCATAAAGGGTAAGTAATGAAGGGGGGTCCATGTGAATGATACGAGTTGGAAGACTAGAAGTAGAGATGGAAGGCAATGAGCACAAGGTGTGGACTGGAATTTGTGCCACATAGTCTAATTGTCACCCAAGATGGTCGACATTACATAGCGCCTCAGAATAGATTTTTTGTTATAGAAACAAATGGATGAGTAATTCATTTATGAGAGTGGATAATTTCGGCATCATTTGAGCAATGCTTGTCGGAGTGGACAGATCAGAAAGGTGAATGGAGGAGTTAGTTTTCTATTTCTTGGCGCCTGGTGGTGTTGGTTGAAGAAGAGGTACAGATGAGGGATCTTGACCCATCTTGTTTAGTGCTTCAGTGGGAGTACCCCTATCGAGTGAGGGTGGATTCTGAGATTGATTTCGGTATGCTTTGGAATTGTTTTAATCTCAGTTGTGTTTTTTGGATGTCTCGAGGGTTGTGGGGTCTTCGACTCGGAGCAGTTAAATATGGGAAGGCTACTTGATCACTACTTGTTGAATGTCATCCTAAAAAATACATAAAGGAAGGAGCACCATGGAATCTCCTCGGTCATCGCTAGGATAAATACGGATGTTATGTGATGTGCATTCAAAAATAATATAACCCTCATACCTATCAATAAGGGTGTGTAGGATGCGTTCATGTGTTGTAATAGTTTGCATAAGTTGGTGATACCAGTCCTCAAATAGCTCATTGACGGATGTTTGGATGCACGAGTCCTTTATTTCATGTAGTCACAAGAAGCGACAACCTTCAAATACATTTTGGCTATTAGTAGGTCGTTCAAACCCGCGAGGGGGTTTCCAGAGTACCATTGTTAATAATAAGAGGATCCAACTGTAATGAAATTATTTGCCTACCTTATGGGCATCCAAAAAATCATATATTAATTCATTCATTACATATCGGGCCCAGGCCATTTGAATTTTGGTGACACATCGCTCAACTTCTACGATGACCCCATGTGGGAATTCATCTCTAGTAAAATTTCATAAAATTTTGTATGCTAACAGTTAGGTAGAAAAACAAAGTGGTTTGTTGCTTAATTATGAGATAAGAATTCCTCGCCTCCCTTGGCGGGTAGAATAGGTGCCATAGATTTCTTGTTGGGAAGCATCCTCAACAGTCAGGGCCTTCTCGGGCTCTTCTCCCTAAATAGTTAGTCATGTCATGCGATGGATTGTAGCTTCATCGACAAGGTATTTCCCTCCCAGCCAGAGGTAGATTCCATCCACTTGGGTGAGTAATAGGAGGGTACATAGAGTAACGAGTCCGTTGTGTCCAAAGTGAGTAAATTCTAGTAGGGAGAGGATGCATGCCTGGAGAAGAGGTTGAGCCAATTCTAGGATGAGTCTAAGTGACTTTCCATCTTCAGTGTGAGCATTGTGAGCATAGTTAGCAAAGGAAAGAGCGAGGAACTACTCATATTTGCAGACATCGTAATCAATGAACTGGACATCCTATAATCGTCATGTTTGGAACCCTATGATGGTGACATGCGGAGGTAAGGCATAGTCATCCGATCAGAGATTGGTGGTACTCCAAGGTCTGCTTCGGCCCTAAGGTATGCTTGAGGAGGCCATGGAAAGTCTGAGCTAGGCACATAACTGAGTTTTTACGAATGGGAAGGGTGGCTGACTCTGAATATCGGTTTGGTTAATTAGGTAGATGAAAGTCAGTTTAGTGTATGTCTTCTACCAGGAAGAAGGTGGATATGGATGAAGGAAACAATAATGAGAAAGGAGGCAAGTTTCCCACAAAGTATTGTAGGACAACCGGAGGATGTACTAGATTTGAATGTGAGCTAGTTCTAGCATGTGTGAGCATATTGTATTATGGTACTACAGGTTGTCGCATCACCGATTGGTGGTTTTGTGAGCTCTCATAGCCGTCAGTTGTGAGGTCATACTCTAGGGAAGTAGGGAGGGAGCAAGTGCTCTTGAATAGTTAGTTAAGCTCCATCATATCTCAGGTATGGAGAAGTCCACCATAGTTATTATTGGGATATCTATGGGAATGTCACAATCTTGATATATGAAGGGCCCGAGATGATGAGGCCTAATACGTGATTAGAACCTTCCATACCGTTGTGCAATTACTTTTGCAAGAGGCATCACACAGGTTTCTTGCGGCCCTCTATGTGGTTTCATTCATTCAACAAAAGAGTGGTTAGAACCCTCCCTCCCTATTTTCCTTTTGCGCACGTCGTGAGGGGGATTCAAGATGCTGGGGAGATGGATGAATTTTAAAACTTTTTAGGAGACTTGAGGAGGTAGAAAATACATAGGGTTTGGGGATGTGTAGGTCCCCATTGTTCTTAGAAGTATACTTATAGATATGGGGTTTTTTTAGTGAAGTACACTCATAGTACTTGTAGGAGCTACAATATTCCATGCACTCCTACATAGATATGTGTGCACACCTCCTGGTTGAAACCTCATACAGCTTATTCTTCAATCTATCCAAGGAATCTTCAAAATCTATTTCATAATACTTGACACTCCTACAACTTAATTCCTTGTGTGGGGTGGGGTTGATGTAATCCTCCATGCAACCCATGACCTTGTAAATATTTTCAATTATCGAGATCTGCCCATCCTTTTAGATATCATCATTGTAGTGGTCTCCTTTATATGGATCAAGTGGCACGACCATGGGTAGGGTGTCAGTATCAAGTGAAATTTGGCACTTATTCAAATTCAATATTGCATTATTTTCAAAGGCTCAGTCGATTCCTAGAAATGCAGGGTAGGGATCTGACTCATCCATGATTTCGATGACTTCAAAGTCAAACTTTGTTTTTACTCCCTCTATATTCACCTCTACCTACTCCAACTGGTTGATTTGGTATGCTGTGTATTGATTAGATAATAGAATATAAATGGGCGACCAAAACAACTTTGGTTTCCCCATCACCTCCCAGGATTTATTGGGTAAACTATTCACATCCGATCATAGATCTAACATGAATCCATCCATATCATATGCACCAATCTATGTTGACATATTAAACTCTCAACTAGTGTGCCTTTTCTTCTTGACCTGGAAGACATCCCTTTATGGAAGTAAACCTGCAATGGTGGTATCCTCTCCTTGTTATTTCATGCAATCAGTTAACATCTGAGTCAACTTACTCACAGATTCTGGATCTTTGAGAAAACACAAACAACATTGCAAGAAGGTGTTGACTTGATTTTCTCCTTCTTCCATGCGACCGAGGTTGCACAAGGATTCTACACACGCTATGCATTGAAACTCTTCTTAATGTTGTTCATATGCTTCTTTCTCAGCGCATCGCAACATAGTCTATCTATGTGCTTCTTATATCGATATTTGAATTGTGTGTTGGATTTATTCATGCACATGACATTCCTCCAAAGATCTATGCATCGTGCATTGTAGTTTTGCACATGCACGATATTCCTCCAGTGACCTCTATGTCACTCACTACACTTTTTTTGTGGATCCATGCTTCTTATAGAAACCTCTTCATCTCCCTCTGAAATTCATCTCGAACTTGTGCCTCTTCAAGAGACCTATGAGTCGCATTTTGCATCTTCTTTTACGCTCGTTCTTCCTCCAAGGATATTTGCACTCACACAGAAACTAATTCTACTGATATGCATCAAACATAGGAGGGGGCTGAGGGGGCTTCCTGATATTTCCCTCTACTTGTTGGCATGAACCCTGATCATTTGCAAGTGATTTTTATTTCAATCAGTTGAAATTTATTCATTACGAATGAGAGATTAATGCTCTAAAGGGCATCACCGCATAAATTAAAAGCGATGGGAAGTATAACATATAGGACATCGACCACCTTAAGAAAGTTTTTGAAGGATGACCAGATCTCGGCGTGTTAATATTGAGTAGTTGTATGTAATAATTTGTCAATGTCATATTGAGTTTGTAAGGTTTGATGGGAAAGCATTTATTTTTTATATTGCTCACATGTTTGGTTGTGTGTTGCAATATCCACTTGGTGTTGTAGATGTAATTGAGCATGGTATTTACCAAGTCATTCATTGTTCTCAACTATTTCAGAGAGAAAAGTGGTGGTACATTCATTCAATAGAGGGGTAGCAAGATATGCCAAGGGAATCCTACCATGTTATGCATCTAGGGTAAGTAATGAAGGGGAGTCCATGCGAAGGATATGAGTGGGATGACTAGAATTAGAGATGGAAGGAAATGGGGGTGAGGTGTGGACTGGAATTTATGCGACTAGAATTTATGCCACACTGCCTAACTTTTTTCCAAGAGCATTGATGTTGTGTAGTTCCTTAGAATGAATCTTTTGTTGTAGCAACAATTGGCAACGTAATTCATTTATGAGAGTGGCTAAGTTCGACATCATAGGAGATATTCCCATTGGAGTGGAAGGATCAAAAGGGTGAATGAAGGATATGGTTCTCTGTTGCTTGGGGCCCAATGGTGTTGGTTGAAGCAAAGCTGTAGATGAGGGATCCCAATCCCTCTTGTTTACTACTTCATTGGGAGTACCCTTGTCAGGTGAGGGTGGATTATAAGACTAATGTCGGGTTGTTTCGTCCTTTTTAATATATTGGGTACACTTTGTGCATGTCTCAAGGGATGTAGCATATTTGGATGGGAGCAGTTGAAGATGGGAAGGCTACTTGATCACTACTTGTTGAATTTCATCCTCAAAAATACATAAAGGAATGAGTGTCATGGAAGCTACCTAGTCATCACTAGGATAAATGCAAATGTTATGTGATGTGCATTCAAAAATAAGATAACCCTCATACCTATCGATAAGGGTGCGCAGGATGAATTCCCATGTTGTAATATTATGCATAAGTTGGTTATACCATTCCTTAAATAAATCATTGATGGATTGTTGTATGCATAAATCCTTGACTTCATGTAGTCACAAGAAGCAACAACCTTAAAATACATGTTTCCTACCAGTAGGCCATTCAAACCTATGAGGGGTTCACCAGAGTACCATTGCTAATAATAAGACAATCCAACTGTAATGAAATTCCTTTCTTGCATTCTGTCCATCCATACAATCATCTATAAATTCAGTCATTACACATCAGGCTCATGACATTTGAATTCTGGTGACACATCGCTCAGCTTCTATGATGACCCTATGTGGGCATTCATCTCTCGTATAATTGCATAAAATTTTGTATTATAACAACTGGGTAACAAACCAAATAGGTCTATTGCTGACTTCTGAGATAAGAATTCCCCTTCTCCCTCGGTGGGTAGAATAGGTGCCATAGATTTCTTGTTGAGAAATATCCTTAGTATTCAGATCCTTCTCAGTCTCTTCACCATAAATATTTAGGAATTTCACAATGTTGATTGCAGCTTCATCAACAGGGTAATTCCCTCCCAGCCATAGGTAGTCATCATGCACTCGAGTGAGTAATAGGAGGGTACATAGAGTAACCAGTCTAATTTGTTCAAAGTGAGGATAGTCTAGTAGGGATAGGATTCCTACCCAGAGAAGAGGTTGGGCCCATTCCTATATGAGTGTAAGTAGATTTTCATCTGCAATGTGAGAATTCTCATCATAGTTAGCGAAGGCTAGAGAGGGGAACTGCTTGTATTTTCAGACATCATAATCGATGAACCAGACATCCTATTTGAGACACTGTGAGGGTGACATGAGGAGCTAAGGCCTAGTCATGTGGTCAGTGATTGGTGGTACCCAAGGTTTTCTTTGGCCCTGAGGTATACTTGAAGAGTCCATGGAAATTATGATCTTAGCACAGAACAAAGTTTTTGCGAACAGGAGGGGTGGTTGACGTTGAATTGTGGTTTGGTTAATTAGGTAGATGAAAGTGAGTTTAGGGTATGGATTCTACTAGGAATAAGGTGGATATGGATGAAGGAAATAGTAATGAGAAAGGTGACAAGTTTCCCACCGAGTACTATGGGATAGTCGAAGGCTATACTAGCTTTGAACGTGATCTAGTTATGGCATATGTGAGTGTATTGTATTGCGATACTAAGGGTTTCAACATGGGAAATTGGTGGTTGTGTGAACTATCATGGTCATTATCTGCAAGGTCATACTCCAGGAAGGTAGGGAGGGAGAAAGTGCTCTTGAATAGTTAGTTAATCACCATGAGATCTTAGGTATGGGGAAGGTCGCTATAGTTATTTCTAGGACTATCCATGGGAACATTACCATATTGATATATGAAGGGGCTAGGATGATCGGGCCCAGTACGTGATTATAATATCTTCCATGCACTCCTAAGCAAAGATGTGTGTTCACCTCCTAGTTGGCACCTCATATATATTATTCTATCATATATCCAAGTCTTCTTCAAAATCCATGTCATAATACTTGACACTACTCCAACTTAATTCCTTATCTACGGTGGGGTTGATGTAATCCTCCTTGTGCCTCGTGAACTTGTAAATATTTACAATTTTCAAGCTTTGTGCATCCTCATCGATAGGATAATTGTAGCAGTAGCCTTCATATGATCAAGTGGAACAACCATTCCAGGGTGTTAGTCTCAAATAACATTTGGCGCTTCTTCAAATTAAATAATGCATTGTTCTCAAAATCCCAGTGGATTCCTAGAAATGCAAGGTAGGGATTTGACTCATCCATCATTGCAATGAATTCAAAGTTGGACTTTTTTTCTAATCCCTCTATATTCACTTCTACCTACTCAAGTTGGGAAATGGGATATATCTTGTATTGATTAGATAATCGAAGCTGAATGGTCAACCCGACCAACTTTGGTTTCCCCATCACTTCCTAGGATTTCTTGGGTAAAATGTTCACATCGGATCCTAGATCCATCTTGACTCTATCCATATCATACCCACCAAGCTATGTTGTCATATTAAACTCCTGGATAGTGCACTTTTATCTCTAACCTGGTAGACATCTCTCTCTAGAAGTTGAGTTGAAATGATGGTCTCCTCTCCTTGTTATTTCATGCAAGCAGTTAACATCTGAGTCAGCTTACTCGCATCTTCTGGATCTATGAGAAAACACAAACAATAGTGCAAGAAGGTATTGAATTGATATTTTACTTCTTCCATGCGATTGAGGTCGTACAAGTCTTATGCCCACATTATGCACTACAATTCTTCTTAGCATTATTCATACACTTCATGCTCAACGCGTCGCATCATAGTCTTTCTACGTGCTTATTCTATCGATATTTGGATTGCATGTTATATTTCTTCATGCACACAAGATCGCTCTAAAGATATCTTCATCGTGCGTTGTACTTTTGTGCATGCATGGGATTCCTCCATCGACCTCTTTGTCGCCCACTACACTTCTTCACAGATCCATGATTCTTCTAGCAACCTCTACATCACCACTAAAAATCCTCTTGGATCTATGCCTCTTCAAGAGACCTCCGAGTCACGCGTTGCATATCTTTTCACGCTTGTTCTTACTCCAAATCTCTCTATGCATCGTACGAAAACTAATTTTGTTGATCCGCATCAAGCTTAGGAGGGGGCTAGGGTGCCTTCCTGATATTTTCCTCTACTTGTTGACATGAACCTTGTCCTTTCTCAAAGTCTTCCCATGTCTTCGCCCCTCCAAGGGTTACTACCCATATGTCCACTTATCCATTCTTCTTCTTGCTTTTAAGTGGCTCAGCATGTTCCATGTTACAGTTACCCTTCTTATCCTCCCATGTGATTAGCAATTCTGGACAATCCTTAGTTACATGTTCAGGACTATAACAATATGTACAAAGAACATGGAGCTTATTGAAAAATTGTGAGACAAGACCAATCTCACTGCAATTTAAACATGTGGGGAGTTTGTCGCCTCCTCCACCATATCCTCATTTGTGGCTACATCCATACCCACCTCGAGGTCCTCCTTGATATCCTCCTCTGTCACTTCCACTGTGCTCACCACCCTTTTTTTCCTCTTGTACTTGGAATGCATCCTGAGTATTATCTTGTATAAATTAGATGCACTGACAACTACTAATATCGTGGCTAATGGACTTACAAAATTCATAGAAGGGGGTGTGATTCATTTCTTGATACTTTTGTAAGGTGGGGCAGCGGGGTGGCACATGGCCCCATTGACATCATAATTCACACCACTCTGACTGTCCAAATGTAAATGCACTTGGCACATATGTCGCCACATAATTTGGAAGGGTCGAGAACTTGTCTCATCAATGTCCTTCTGAATGACATCTAGTGCACCACACATGTTGGCGCACTACCTTAGCCTCAACCATATCTTGTAACTGTATTGTTAGGTTGTCCAGTTGTGACTGAACTTGTGCCAACCTAGTTGATGTTTTTGCGCCTCCAGGTGTGGCTTCTAAGAGCATCGTGGTCTCTACTCCCTCATCCTGACTCATCACCTTTTGTTGGGTGAGAGAGACCTGGATATGGGCGATAAACCCCGCAATGAACCATTATCTGTGTTCCATGTCCTGGATATGGAACATCAACCTAGCCAACAATATTTTGAACCGATGTTCATAATCCGAGATGGTCTCTCCTTCCTTCTCCTTCATTTCCTTGGTTTTTGTAATGCATTGGGACTCTGACTTCAGATTCTAAAATTCTTGAATAAAATCCTATTTGATCTTAGCTAGGAACCTTTCTTGTCCTTCTATCACAGTAGCCTTATACTTCATGTACCACGTGAAGGCCTGATCCATGAACATAGTCTCTAGTTGTGTGATCTTAGCCACCTCATATTAGTCACCTCATCAGTAAATATCAACATACTATGTCATTTGACCATATTGGAACAAGAGTCAGTTCCACTCTTATGACTACCATTTCTTGGATCCTTCCACACCACTATCGCTTGGGTTAAAGTATTATTGAATTTACCTTCTCCTTGTGTCGTCACTCCTTTCCTCTTCTTCTCTTTCTTGAACATTAACCTCTTCACTATTTGATGTTTATTATTTGTGATTAAACATCCACAACGGGGGTGGAAAAAAGCAGGGAGTAAGACCATATTCTCCTAAAATATCTTGTGAGAAGACCCAAATATCTATCTAGCTACAACTATGAAAGACTATCTAACATTATCAGTTCATCTCCCATACCACTAGGGGATCCTCCATATTCCTTCACTTATAACGCATCCACATCTTGTGCCCCCTCCTCCTGATTTTATTGTGCACCACCAACATGCCCACCTCCCTCTAGGGTGATCTGCACACTACCACAATGCAATTCATCTCTTGGTTCAATCTGCACACTGCCACCCTACGTAGAGTCATTTTCTTCGCTCAACACATGAATTCTCCATGCACCACTTTTTTGGTGGCTCAACGTACCGCCTGTAATGTACCTCAATTTTGTCATAAAAAAAAAATCTTCTTTGTTGTACTATCCTCTATTTTATTTTAATAGATTCATAATGAAGAAGTGGCAATGTTCATTTGTTTATAGATCTATAATCCATCTGTCCTATTTCAACAATCCTGTACCAGACTAATTTAAAACTTAGTAAGATAAATCCTCTAAAAGTCCCATCACCTTTATTCAACACATATTTAAAACTATATCTATTTATATAGTGTTGATATATATGTATGTATATATATAGGACTTGTGGTCCTAAGTCTCTTTTAACATATGTTTTCTTAGGTTGGCGTGCAAGGTGGTATCATTTGGTCTTAGGAGGAACTTATCTACCAAGGAGAGGTCGTTGGGAATTATAACCTAGGTAGCATATACCTGGTAGCGTATGAGTCAACATCCTCCTTTTAAAGGGGCCGAGTCATTACATGGGCTTCCCTTGTGAATTTATTCGTGGATATAGTCCTTCTAGTCATTAAGATTATCAGAGTTTTATGTAAGGAATTTATGTGCGCAAAACTCTGTTTACTACAAGTCTTAACTAATCATTATCTTAACAAAAGAAAACATCGACCATAGTCTAACTGAAACGAGACAGTTAAACCCCAACTATACTCGATTAGTCTCTTCTTGAAAGACACGACCATTAAATGTGTATTTTGGTTATTAAGGGAAGGGGATGTGTTTGTCAAAGAAGTTAAGACTCTGCTCCTGTAATCAAAGGAATTTTTGTATATGTAGGTTATGATGACCTTCCCACCTTTCCTTCCTCTAATCTTTTCTTTCCAAGTTTTCCCTATCATATGGCCTAACCAACCCCGTACTTCGGCATTTACTCTGGTAGCTCATCCTCAACATAGGGTTAGGAAAGTTCCTTCCTTGTCATTGTGACTCTCCGAAAATCATCTTTGTGTGTTGTTCCTTCGGTGTGGGGAAGCTATCGTTCTGGAGGTCGTTTTCCTAGCAATCTAGTCGCCAAGGTCCGTTTCACTAGTAAGTTTCTATTAGGATATCATGTCTTAAGCAGAGGAGTAAAGTTTCATAGATTTATTTCGGTGAAGGTCCTTTTCATCCTGTATATCTTACCACATAGTTTATTTACATTTCTTCCCTTAACGTTAAATCTTCCTATCCTTCAGGGTTAATCTTAATCTGAAATCGATTTGGATTATTCGTGAATTTCTATTTTTGGTCTCCTCATTTCAAATTTCCATAGGCTTACCATTTTAGCCCCTAGTAATTTTAGTTTAGGGTTACAATATGCCCAAAATTCATTCTCCTTCACGCTCCTTCCTGGTAGTTGTACAACGAGACCGAATTTGGGCCCAGATGATGTTTCGTAATATTTGTTGGTATACCCTGTGTGTAACACCTCCTTTTTCTTTACTTTGTGAAGGGTGAGTCCACCTGACGGTATTATACTCAGACCCTTAACTGGTCTTGACCAAGAAAACCTACAGTGAATTCTTACCTGGTATAATTACAAAATTTGTCTA
>ML860526.1:321-24752 GCA_009831015.1 Picea engelmannii
TGTTTATAGTGTACATTTGTGAATAAGTAATATTACAGCTGATAATTAGATAGTTGATTTGAGTTATTATAATAGTAATTAGTAGATTGTATATAATAGTTAGAATAGTTATATTTAGTTTTAGTTTGATTTAGTAGTTAGATTAGTGTGTTAGTTTCTTTTATTTTTAGTTAGTTTGTTTTATTAGTTTTAGTTAATTTTAGTTTGTTTTATTAGTTTTATTTAGTTTTAGTTTGTTTTATTTATTTTAGTTAGATTACTTAGTTAGATTAGTTTTCTCTTTGGTTTTCTTAAAAGACCTTAGAGCGGCCAACGGAGCCGTTAAACTCGTCAGGGTGGTCCATTCCAAACGGCTTGGGTTATTTAGACAACCTCGGACTGGTTCCACTCTCCCAGTTGACGGACGGTCAATTTCGCCCATCAACACAAGATTAAAGCCATCATGGATTGGTCTACCCCAAAGGATGTATCTCATATCTTATCCTTTATGGGTATGACATGATACTATATGAGATTCATAAAAGGGTTCTCCAAGATTGGTTTCCCAATCACCTCCCTTCAGAAAAAGGGGGTTAAATTCATTTGGACATCAGAATGTGAAGAAATATTTAAAGAGTTGAAATACCTTCTAACCAATGCAGCTATATTGAATATTGTAGATCCAAACAAAGACTTCCTTGTGTGTATAGATGCCTGCAAGGAAGGGCTCAAAGGAGTCCTTATGCAAGAAGGACATGTGATTTTCTACGAATCCAAAAAAATGAATGAGCATGAAGTCAATTATGTGACCCATGATATGGAATTGGCTTCCATAGTGCATGATTTAAAAATGTGGAGGAATTACCTCTTAGGTAGAATATTTGTACTTATGACAGACCATATCGGGTTGAGGTATTTATTTGACCAACCAAAACTCAATGTGAGACAAGCTAGGTGGATGGCTCTCCTTAGAGAGTTTGATTTTGAAATCAAACATATCAAAGGAAAGGAGAATAGGGTGATTGATTCCCTTAGTAGAAGTATGAAAGTAGTTCACTTGGAAGCTGTGAGCACCAGTGAATCAGACATGAAAGAGAGAGTCAAAAGTGCACAAGAAATAGATGCATTTTTCTAGACTGTGACATCATACCTAAAGCAAGAGCCCACAAGGATGAAGTATGAAGGTTTTCAAATGCTTAATGATCACCTACTAACTTACAATGGAATATTACACATTCCAAATTGTGACGACTTGAGGAGGTTCATAATGGATGAACTACACAAAATACCATACACTGGTCATCCTGGTTATCAAAAAATGATCACATCCACTAGGAAACTATTCTATTGGCCCAAACTGAGAAAGGACATATCTAGTTACTTAGCTAATTGTCTAGAATGTCAGCAAGTCAAGGTAGAGCACTGGCACCCAGTAGGGATGTTTCATCCCCTACCAATTCCCGAATGGAAATGGGAAACTATATCCATGGATTTCATCACGTGATTACCAAGATCAACCAAATAGAATGATGCCATCATGGTAGTTGTCGCAAAAATGAGAAAAGTTTCTCACTGCATACCTGTCAAGTCAACTTGCAAGGAAATAGATATTTCCAACATCTTCTTGAAAGAGATATTTAGGCTGCATGGCATGCCTAAGGAAATTATATCCGACAGAGACACAAAGTTTACTTGAAACTTTTAGAAATCTTTGTTTGCTAGTTTTGAAACAAAATTACTCTTTAGTATATCCCATCACCCTTAAACTGATGGGTAGATAGAGAGGGTAAACCAAATATTAGAAGACATGCTGAGGATGCATGTAATGCATCAACCCAAGAAGTGGGAGGACTACCTACCACCGGTATAATTTTCTTACAACAATGGCTATCAAGAGTCATTAAAAATGAGCCATTTTTAAGCCCTCTATGGAAGGAAGTGAAACATTCCAATTAGTTGGAACAACCCAATAGACAAAGTTACAATCGAGCTAGATATGCTAAAGGAAATGGAACATCAAGTGATTCAGATCAGGCAGAGTATGAAGATATCGTAGGATAAACAAAAGAGCTACGTAGACATGAAAAGGACTCCTAGAGAGTTCAAAGCAAGTGATCATGTGTATCTTCGAGTTAGACCCATGAGAAGCTCCTTGAGGATGGGATATTGTACCAAGTTGGCACCTCGGTATTGTGGACCCTTTGAAGTTTTTAATAGAGTGGGACGAGTAGCCTATAGGCTATCACTCCCTCCCACAGTGAAGGCACATAATGTTTTCCATGTTTCTTTATTAAAGAAGTATATATAGGATTCTAATCATATTATTGATTTGTCTGTGATTCAGGTGGAACCCGAGGGATAATTCCTTCCAGAATCTCAATGCATAATAGACAGGAAGGAAACCCCACTCAGAAACAGAATAATTACACAGTTCAAGGTGAAGTGGAAACACTTTGGTCCAAATGAGGCTACATGGGAAATGGAGGATGCCATGATATTGGCATATCCATTTCTTTTTACTTCTATACATACAAAGCACATCAACAAATAGAACATCGAGGACAATGTTTCTTTAAGGGGGAGGGGATTGTAATACCCATGTTTCCCCCAGTTTGTAAATATAACTATAAATGGAAAAGAGACTATGGAAGACTAAATATGTGTTAATGTTTGATTCGATGAACCCTTGTATAAAAGGGTCAATGTATGAATTTTTTTTATTAATAGAATTTGAATATGTGTTGCACAACTTTTGAAAGGGGGAAAGTTTTCAAAGGTAGACCATGGATTCTATGACAGAGATGGTGAGGGGAAACCAAGAATGGTTGAGATGACCCTCACCAGGCCAATACCTACTCGGTGTAATTGCTCAACAGTCCTCTGACCCAGAAATGAATTACCGGTCAATTTGGTAGTTGGAAGGCCATCCTCAAGAGTTAATGAGGAGATGGGGCAGTGTACCATCTGTAAGGCTTCTAGGCCTAGTCACGAATTAGGATTCAAACCCAAACAACCTTGTTGAGGAAGGAAATAAAGGAGGTAATTCGGGGACAGAGACAGATTTGTGAGATAACAGAGTAGACAAAACACTCTCCCGAGAAGAGCAGTGAACAAACTTCGACTCTGGAGTTGAGAGGAAAAAGCTGAGAAGTAAGATCGATCTCGATGTAAGAAGCCATGGGTAGGGTTTGGCTACAAGCTAATAAATGAGGTTGACGAGTGACTGAGGAAGTACTCGTGCAGACCTCCTTGCTTGGAGTAGAGAAAAACAACTGCTAAGTTTCTATGGGAGGAGGAGAGTAGCCTCTGTCCTTGAGTGTTGTGGAGCAAGGAGAAAGAACCTCTCTCAAAGCACTATGGTATAGCTTGGGGGTGGCCAGTGATAAATCCGTCAGAAGTGATTGTGCCTATGGTTGGGAGGAAACAAATACTCCTTTCAACAGTTGCTTCACATTTTCCAGTTCTAATCAGTATTTTCATACTCTGTGTATTATATTGGTTGTGATGATGAAATGTTTGTGTTTATGATTAAATCTTTCAGTATTTTAATAGTTATTATAAATGAATGTGATTTCTATAAACTATTATATCTATATGATATTTGATTTATCTTAGTTTAACTGTTAGAGATTCATGGGATGTGAGTTTGCAGGAAGGTCGAGATAGGAGTAACTAAAACACCTAAGTCATGTCGATCCTTTGAATTTTCCTTAGCGAGAATGTCAAAGTTCATCTCTATGTGAGAAGGGAATTTCCGTTCAGACTAACCACCCATCTGACTGAGGGCTCAGGCTCGTGTTCTTAACCCCTTTGCTGCAAAAATGGATTTGCGCTTAACCCCCAAGAATTCCCAAAGGACCCATGTGACCAGGGCCTAGGAATCCTGTGCTAGTCCGAAAGGAGCTAGCTCTTTCGGCTTCAGGACTTGTGACTCCACACCCTCGAAAATAGTCGAAGGTCAAAGTTGCAAATCGATGAGGGTCGTCAATCTGGGGATCCAAGGTAGATCTCTCTCAGTTGTTATATGGGATGTAGGAAGGTAATCATTAAGCTCTTTGGCGAAGTGCTACTTCGGGGGAATAGGAGTGGTCTAGCACCGAAACTGCCGAATGCCGAAATCATAGAGTTAATATAGACCATTGGTAATGGAGGGACACATGTCCATAGATCAACGATTATATGGGAGTCTGGGTATTTGATGATTTAGAGATGCGCGGGTTTCCCCTGAAGGTCTTCAAGTCAGAGTAAACCCTAGCCGTAGATGCTACGTACATGTGGCAATAGATCCAACGTCGTCCGGAAGGAAATTCGGGAGATACACGTTGAACTCCAGAATGTTGAACTGTTGAAGTGATGAGGAGTATTGGATGAATGGGTACGTGGCAAGTGATCCCATGGTTTGGAGACTTCGTACTCTGAAGGAATTTGTCCAAGGGTTTTCAAGGAGTCAAAACAACTGAAGTTGTGAACGTCGAAATAGATCTTGGTCGTTGATAGGAAAAGGATGCGTAGCGCTAGATTCAAGAGTCCAGAGACTTATCTCTTTGACAGATTTGTGTCAAGAGGATTCAGTCAGCTCTGAAGCTGGAGCCACAAAGTAATGAGAACCATAGATCTATGGATCTACGTGGAATCTTACGGACCGTTAGATTGAAGGATCGATCAGTTATCCGTCTATGATGATGTGGCTTGATGACATCATTCGATGTGATGTGGACCCTCATTACGCGTGCTACATGTTACCCAGTTTTGGATGATTCACATACCAATTATGCCTGATTAGAGCATGACATATGTCACCCCATAATTCGAGGACATGTGTCACCCTTTGACCCTCGCCGCGTGTCAACTTTTGGTTCGTTCCCATCTGGCCAACATGGCTAGTGACATAATCGGGACTCCGGGAGTTTGGATAAATTCAATGTTTAGAAGATTTAGGTCGAGGTACAATATAGGAACATTCGACGTAAATCACTGATCATCGAAGGGCCAAATCCATGTGGAAAGAATTTGGAAGATTTGAGTGTAGGATGATGAAGGAAGGTCCAATGACGATCGTTGATCGTTGAATGCCAATGGACCAATGACGACCGTCGACGACTGAAATGCCAAAACATAGGACGTTCAATAGTAAATGTCGAGCGTTGATCGTCGAAGGGCTAAGGCCACGTGGTGATATTTCAGGACCTCGGGGATTGGGAAAAATGAGTGTTTCGCACCGAACACTGAAGCCCCTTTTTACCATAGTATCTCAATGGAGGAGGTGGACCATTGATTTCCTCTATTGTTCAACAATCTGAGAAATTCAACAACTTCATTGGAACTCCCAAAGCCTGGGAGTTCTGAAGCACTGAAACCTTTGCTAAGCATACTCTTAGCTCCCGATTTTCAGCCCAAGGTGATGAGGAGGACCCTGCTAGTTGGTTTAAGCGCATAATGGGAGATGTAAACTTCAGAGGAGCAAAGTAAGATGGTTCTTCTTAGTAAGGGACCAAAAATGAACCAAAGGAAATGCAAAAATTTGATGCCCCGTCCCTAAAAAGGGTATTTAGGGCTTGGGTGTGTTACAAGTACTGGGAGGCAAATGACGTAAGCATGGCCTCGGAGGGCCCCTCTTTTATTCAGTGCATTCCATTCATCACCAACAACAGTATCCATCCCACCATCATAGTCCTGAAGTAGCGGTGAGTATTTCTCCATGAGGTAATGATTATGGGTATCATGGTATGTATCACTCTGATTTTTGAAGCACTTGAATATGTTGTATTGAATCCTTCTTCATTTCATGACGTTTTCTTGGAAATTATTCTCTTTTCCTCATTCATACCTAGAGGGGTGACATTGTGCCCTAGTAAGTTGAGTTCCCTTTAGGATGAGTTTCCACTGGGTGGATCTATGAAAAGTCATCATCCATTCCCTCCATACTTACCACTTTCCATCTTCATTCCTTCCATCTCCCCTATCCTTGTTTGGGCATTAGGATTGGCTATGCGAGAAAGGGTTGTACCTTTCCTTTTGGGAAGAAGGGGCTAAAGGCCCAGAGGGTAAAATTACTTGGAAAATTTTTAAATCCAATGTTAAAACCTTTGAGATGCTTTGCTCAGGGATCCTCGAGAAAGCAGTGAAAATATTCTTAGTAAGAAAAGGGGACCCATAAGATACATAAACACTCAAGGTATTGGTTGATGGATAGGAGGTCTCATCATGAGCCGCCCTATTATGACCATGGGCATGTACTGATATGACACTACCACCTATCTGGCCATCAAACCAGGGTAGTGACTCTTGATGGCATAGTCAAGAGATAAGGGGTCTCATCACGACCCAACCTTCTCATTTTCGTGAAATGTTTGTGGATACTGTTGTCATCTTTGGTCATCAAGATAGGATAGTGGCCCTCAACTTTTCCCTTGGAGCACAAAATAAAAAGATAAAAAGAACTAAGTATAAAAGGCAATGAATGGGCTAGGAAACAATTTCATTTATGACAAGGTGCACCTCTCCCTCTACAAAGGAACCCATAGGTAAGACTTTACATTTCCTTGTTACTACATGCACCCCATGCCCAAATAATTACCCCATTCCACCTCATACACTTGCATGACTTGGATTAGATACCACCTGGGAAACACCCCAAACTTAAGGGAGGTTAACCCAATAGACACCCTGAGACCTTCTCCAAACCTAACTTGTCAAATTTCATAATGTCTTTGAGCATTTTTCTAGGTTAACAGGGGTTTGATGCACATGTTTGGGTAATTTGATTATTGGATGTGATTTACATGCTATGATCCATGTGACTTATGAACCCCTGGAGGGCGTGATTTTTGTTTCTTTAGGACCTTGATCGGTGGATAGGAACACATGAGGGGATGATTAGCTCATACCTTCATGAGGGATTAAATCCCACAGATGGATGTTGCAACCCCAGCCATAGGTAAGATGAAACTGAAGATTTGCACCAAGAAAAAGAAGGAAGTTTCCTTTGGAGGCACCCTAACAGACCTAGACCCAGGGGGGTATTTCTCTTCAACACAGATGTTGACCCTTGAGGGCCCTATAAATCACCATCATGACCTTGGACATCATCCAGAGCTAGGGTTTTCATTTTAGAGGCAGTTATGAGCCTGGTGGCACGTGTGGGCATCATCTAGGGACTCTAAAGGCCAAGCACCCTATATTTTAGGCTCAAAGTTCCACCTTAGGATGTCAATGCCACCCTAGAAGGACATGATGTCACCCTTGGAGATTTCCTTAGGTGTTAATTAAATTTATGGTGTAAAAATTGGATTTTATTGTAAATTGGCCAGGTCGGCCTTGATTTTGACCTAAAATTAATTAAGGGTCAAAGTTTTGTATAAATAAATACAAAGTACATTCATTTTGATCATCATAACTCATCACACAAAAGTGGTGGTCTGAAATTTTCGCCCTCTTTAAGGGTTATTGGCTGAAATAAATAGTGCACACCTCTTGGGAGAGATTTATGGTGGTGTATTTTGGCATTTTTCATGGTGGAATGGTCTTCAACTAGGTTTTTAATTGATTATTCTTGGTGAAGTAAGTGGAAAATCTGCATTTGTATTCATGCTATGAATGTTTGTGGTAAAATTTACTTGTTTCGTGTTTAAGATTATGACATTGCTTGTTTAAACCCTATGGGAGAAACAACAAATATTTCTTTCTCTCTATAACTATTCTACTAGCTTGATAATTCCAATTGTACATTTTGTTAAGAGTGATTATTAGAGCCCTAAAGTGCTATCTCTCTAGTAATCTCATTCTTGTCACTAACTAAATTTTCTTTCAAAAAAGCTAAGGAAGGAAGGTATGCTAGGGCCTAGAAGTGTCTACTCTCTAGCAAAACCTCCCTTAAAAGGGGAAAATGCACGAGGCCTTGAAGTGCCAACACCTCTCGCATTTACTTCTTCCCTTAGCTAAGAATTATCATTATTATATTTCTCAAGTGATATTGTTACTGTTATTGACTCCATAAGCCATAAAAGGCACTAATGTTTACACTCTTGTGGATGAATGAGACAAAGAAAATTTCAACACATCTTCTTGAAACTTTCACTAACACTAATAACCATATTACCACTGCTAAAATTGATGTTACAACCCTATTTAGCAACCTTAATCAACATACTAACCCCTAAAACTAACCCATAAATTTGCATTTTCCTAGGTGCTATCATCCTAAGATTTTAGTCCTCCCTTTTCTAGTGTTCTAAGTGCAAATTTCTGAAGTTGTTTGAGGTTGTTGTTGTTGTTGTAACTATTGTTATAGCCATAAATGTGGCCCCTTAACACTCCTCAAACTATCTATAAAAACACTAAACATTTGTACTAAGCAAACTATAATCATTGGATGTTGAAGTAGTTGTCTTATTGCTTTATTATAGTACTTTTCTGAAGTGGTTTCTATTGTTGTCATCATCATCAATTGATGTTGTTATAAGTTTTTGGACAACCAATTAAGTCATTTATTGACTTTATTTTAATATTGAAATTGTGAGTGAAAAAATATTGTCAAACTGCAAAGTCTTTATATCATTCATGTCATCATAACTTGCAATTTCCGGATACATTGTTGCTGCTATAATTTTATCTTTGTTTGTCTTTAGTAGCACATATCTCTATTTTGAAGTCACTAAAATGAAACGTCGATATCGTTGATTTCTACTAACATTTGTTGTTTCATTGGTAAATGGCAGGTATCATTCACCTTGAATTTCTCCTTAACCCCAAACAATACCAAGTGACTTCTTCATTTGGAGTGACCTAGAGAGAGGGGTGGGTTTTACCTTTGTCTTATCTCCCTTCATCAACCAACTAGGTATTGGGACATCTCCCTTGGAGTGAGTTTCTTCTTCTCCTAAAGAGAAAGAGGTATCTTATTGGGGTTACAGTGATAGGGTTACCTCTGTGTTACGTCAATTTAGGCCTACTTACCTTTGGGCTTGGGAAAGTAAATATTGTGCGATAACATGTTTCACTTAGGGGAATTTGGACAGACTATTAGAGTGTTTGAGGTTAATGGTTTTGATGGACATCTTCCACCCTCTTCTTAATTGTATATCTTAGTGTGATCCATTTCTTAGGAGTTAGTAATGGAGCCTAAGTGCACCAAGAAAGGGTGAAGAAGTCAAAGTGTTGGGTAGTAGGAGGTGGTGGCCTTGCCTTGGTCTAGTAGAGTTGTACAATCAGATGGAAGTGTGAAAGGAAATGATTTTCCTAGGCATGAATAAGTGCATTCTTATGACTTTGGCATGATAGTCAAATTGGCCACCTGACTAGTTCAAGGAATGATGATTTCAGTGTACATAATCATGTCAAAATGGGTCAAAAGTACTAATGTAGTGGTTGGTTAGGATGACACAACACCTGTACATTTTTTTTATGTTCTTGATGAAGACTAGATTGTAACAGAAGTAGGAAACCATGGTAATGTTGGACTTAGATTGCAACTACAATAGAAGGAAGCATCAACAACAAAGACATCCAAGAGGCAATGTTGGTAGAATTTGGGAAAAGACACCTTGTTTAAAGGAACAATTGGACATTGGGTAGTTTCATAATAATGATGGCAATGACAATGTGGAATAGTTGAAGAATTTAATTGCAGATGGATGCATGGGTATGAAAAATAGAATTGGAGGACAACTAGTTCTTGAGGATGTTTCTGGGGATGGTAATGACTTTTAGTGGGGGAGGATGTAAGGCCCTAACATTGAATGGATTATTGAACCTACATCACTTGATCACCTTGGTGGTCATTGATCATGATGGATGAACATGATGTAAGGTTCATGTATAGAAGAGTCAATTTTGGGTGCCCTTGCACAATGGCAAGGAAGACCATGGACATGTTAGGTGCCCTTCCTCAAATATGGTGCACTGCAAACCTTGGCAGCTTGAACTAGTTGGATGCACCGAGAGAAGCTTATAAGGGAACTTGGTGAGGGAAGGAAAAGTGGGGGTTATGGAAAATGACCCCATCCGATTTGCAAGTGTGATGCATGATGAAAAAGATTGGCATAGAGAACTTGAATAGATTTTATAGACTTGGGTTCTTGGGCCACATGTGGACCCAAAGAGTTGGGCAGTCCATACTTGGGGGTTGTGATGGATGGAAGAAGTTCCTTTGGCCACAAGCATATACAAAGTTTAATCATGGGATGCACATCCACTGGGCACATATCCATTGGACACAATTGGATGCACTTCATCAGTGGAATACTAAGTTCATTTGGGCACACTACCAAGCATATTAGGCGTAGTTAGGCACACTTGTTGGGTGCATGGTGCTTTGGGCACATCACCATTGGACATTGGAAAATTTGCGGACAACTCAAGATGGGGGCATAGGCACCATCTGGCATAGTCAATCATTCATTTATCATCATTCACAAAGAGTGTAAATAATCTCTATGGTTTGTGCTAAGTTCAAGGTTGACATAGTTGGGTGAATTGCATTGGATAAGTGAGAAGAAGAAGAAGAATAAAGGACCTACAAGAGGAAATCTTACAATTGCTTAAGGGTTTGGATTGTACAAGTCTGTTGGGAAGTAGGAAGAAAGCAATATTTCCTTAGACTCATTGTGCATCTCTATTAGAGTCACAGGTAGAAGGCAATATTTCCTTAGACTCATTGTGCATCTCTAATATAGTTGTAGGAAGAAGGAAATAATGCCTTAAACTCATTGTGCATCTCTAATAGAGTTGCAGGGAAAAGGTTGCAACTCCCTTGTTGTGTATCTATAACATTCTTCATATAATAAAGTTCATGCATCCTCCTTGGGGGTCACCTATACATGTGTGTTGTGAACACTTTATGTGTTTGATGTCATTGTTCATTTCTTTTTTTGTTGTTGGTTAAGTATTGAAATGTTAGCTAAGTGTTAAAGTATTGTTGGGATGTTGTAGAGGTCACAATTGGATGTGTGCCTACTATTAATTGAACTTAGTTGAGTAAGACTTAGTTGCATTTGATAGATTATATCTTAAGGTGAAGTTATGACCATACCTTAAGTGAAGAGGCACAATGTGGTTGTAGTAGGTGCAGGCTAGCCAAACCACTTTGGATGAGGCACGATAGTGCTACATGACTACAGATGTCAAAATAGACTTGGGAGAAACTCAAGTGTGCAAAGAAAAATTCAAGTAGACTATAGGTCCATGACACATTGCTTCATTTTGATTGTAATTTCCTACTTCAACAAGTAGGTAGAAGCCAATCCCATGTTAATGCTTGAAAAATTTAATAAGGAAATCTGAATTATAGGTGAAAAGAAAACTAGGAAAAATATAGTCATTTGGATATTGGTTTATTGATAAAGTGTTAAGTTGTCTATTAAATACTATTCATATTATATAGTATGATAATGATGAAGAAATTTATTATTTTCTAAGATTGATTATACTTATTGGGTAAATAAAGAGAATTAGATTAAACATTTTTCAAAATGTCATTTTTACAAGTGTATACTGGACGTGAAAGTACCAAGGTTATTATGATTTTTTGTAAGGTAGGAAGTCTTAAAGATTAATTAAGTTATAAAAGTGAGTAAAAATATATCTTATGGTTCATCTTTAATCTCCTTTTTATCACTATTAGGTGCTTTTGAGATAGTTCAACAATCAATTTTCCAATACTCATAATGTTGGAAAAAATAGTTCAACAATCGATTTTCTAATACTCATAATGTTGGAAAAATTAGTTTTGATCATCTAAATGAGGTCTAATAAATTTTTTTTGTAGTATTTCATCTTCCATTGTCATTCTAATACTTATCATTAAACTTCATAAAAACATTTTAATATTATCAATATTAGTAATTTTATCTTCTTCTTTTTTATGTTGCAAAAGTTAAGTCATATCTCAAAATCTCTAGCATAACTTTTTTGAGTTTATGTAGCTACTACTCATATTAAAAACAATAATAAAGACTCTATCCTTGTTCAATTTGAGAAATTTATGTTTATATTCTATATATAACCATAGTTTTGGACTTTATAGAAGTATGATGAACTTCAATCAATAGAATGGGTGTAAGTAGTATTGCACCTAATTTTAAAATGATAAGATATAAAATCATTTTAAATTTTCTTAATTATATTTCAAATCATGCTTAAGATATAAACTCAAATTTCACATTCATATAAAATAAATAAGATAATTACAGTGTTGAAAATGTTTTCTTTTATCCCAAGATTCAACATTTTTAGTTAGATATAAACTTTAAGCAATTAAAGTTAAAAATATTAATAAATCTTGATTTATTATAAAGTCAAGATAGTGTATACCCTCAAAATTCAAATTTCCCCAAAATATATTTTATCCTTCAAAATTAAAAAAAAAAAAATTGTTAGTGAACTTGTTAAGTCAATTTTATTTATCTAAGTGAGTAAAGATATACAAAAACCATTAAACTATTGGTTTGTCATTGGGGAAACCAGACAGACAACAATGAAGTAAATTTTCAGTCCAAATAGTGTGTACTATGTTCTTAAGTAAAAAAAATGTGTATAACTATAAAAGTAAACCATAAGTTTATCTATCTTGATATAGTCATTCCCCAAGATGTAGAAAAAACTTCCTAAAAGACTCAAAATGCAAATCATGCAAACAAACTAAGTGGGAGAGAGGCCACTTGCCCCCTCTTGGAGTTCCTGGTTCTGTGGCTGTGAAGCGGTGCCTGTTGGGCTTCTTCATGGCAGTTCTGAGCGTCCAAGCGAGCGCGGATGTCCCTGAGTTGGTGGCGCACCTTAGCCAGTTGTTCTTGCATCTCAGCACACTCATCTGCACTGTCCAAGAAAATTTTGTCTACGAAGGTATTTATATGCCAATAAAGATCAATCGTTTTGAAATATTTTGTATCTCTCGCTCTAGAACTACCCAACTCAAGAACCCAACTGCCAATCTCAACATCCACTTCCCATTCGTGAATAGTAGAACGTTCCTGGCAAACAACAACTTCAACCATGACTAATTCCTCTTGAATGCAGGAAGAGATTTCCTCTCTAATTTCACGAATGGTAGCCTAAACAAAGTGCATCACTCTCAAGCTAGGGACTCTCAAAATTCAAAATTCATCTTATTAGTAAAACCAAAATAAATATTAAATACCTTTGATAAAATACATACCTCATATCCATACCTTCCTAATTATTTATAAAAAATAATCCTACTACAATAATCACAATAAAATACACTTATAATATCATTTTGTTCAATGCATGGAAACTATTATGAGACATTCCTAAGTATCCAAATGGGACAAACTAGGATTGACAACCAAATAGCTCTTAATAAAAATAATTGGAATTTATGATAATTTAATATAATATACAATAATTATTTGATTTAATATCAGGAAAATTAAGATGCTGAATTCCTAACAACCCAATTGTTTTGTTTTTCCTTGATTCAACTAAGTGTAACTACTTCCAACTTAACACATTTAACCAGTGGGTAGCTATGTATAATGGACCATCATCACACATATCGACAAGGATTTGCTTACGTAAGCAGAATGGGAACCACCTCCACACTTTTCCAAGGAAGATGAAGATGCGTGCAGAGAGCGAATCAGTGGGAGAGCAAATGGGTTCCCAAAAAGTGATGAAACACGCAGTGACGCACGTTGTTTTTTCTTCTACATTTTACAATTTTTTAGTCATGGGGAACCCCAAGACTTGAAATGCAAGTTTCCAACAAGATGCAACAAAGTTTAGTAGCAATTTGGTTGTGTATCTTCAATAAAAGCACATCACTTTCCAAAACCTACATACCATTTCAAAGGCGTTAGATCCACGTTCTCCTCCTCTCTTCCTCCAATGAATGTTAATCATTGCCCCACCTTTAGCGTATATATTCTCAGAGGTTAGTTGAGACACTCGAATCAATGTGTGTCACAATCATCTTGGTGCTTTCATTTAGCATGACTTAAGTTTTGTTCTTTCTAATCTCCACATCCTTAACGTTAGTGTAAGGGATTCCTTTTCCCTACACGTTTTTTTTTTTTTTTTTTTTCCATTAATTAGATTATTTGAATAATTGGTTTGGTATGGAGGAAATTTGAAAAGGTGCTCCAGACAAGGGAGAGCTTAAATGCTTGGTTCCATCATTATCATTGTAGGTACATGTTCATGTTCGATAGGTCTAAGTAAAATAGAATGTCATTCTAGACCAAAATTGAATAGTAGAAGCATGAGGTCAATCCAACTCCCCCTACCAAACTTTTTCTGTACTCGACATGATAAAAAAATAAGGGTAACACTAACTCCAACAACTTTGCTACCATAATTGATGAAGCCCATAAAAAATAATGCCAAGAAATTTGCAATCAATTTCAAAAATTGTTATGAATAATTAATCCTCAAACCACACTTGAAACATCCACTTATCATGGATCAAGTTCATGTGGTAAAATCCACTTCAAAGTGAAGATTGATCTTAATATTTCATTTTTTTGATAGGGAGACCAAATCTAATGTCTAGCTTAGGAAACTCCAAATGTACTTTGAAGCTGATAACTCCAAGTGCAACAAAGATGAAGGTGTGTGACAATGTGCAAAAGAAAGAGAAGATGATGTAGAAAACTCTAAGGAAAGCTTCAAGAGTGAAGGCAAGTTAGAAGACACAATAACACTGGCACATGGAAGATGAAGAGTTGCACAAAGAAGACGAATCATTGGCCAAGAAGAAGTTTCTAGAACATAACAAAAAGTCAGTTAACGCCAAACCTATAAATAAGTTGTTTAGGAAAGAGATCAAAATGGAAATTTAGAATCAAGAGAACATCGTTGAGTTTGAGGGTGAGAGTAGGAGGAAGGATCAAAGCAAAGGATCAAGAGGAGGAAGGTGAAACGATAACTATGGTTTGAAGAAGTAGGTGTATAAAGAAGCTATAGAGACCATAAACTATGTTTGGAAGGCTAAGGCTAAGAGAAGCACTAAGGCGCGTGATTGTATTTTCTATAATATGTTTGAGTAATGAGAATGAGTAGACCAATTCCCTTTTCTTGATTGTCCTTGTATGTTTAATGTTTATTTCTTTCATTTTTACATTCCATTAAAGAATTGTAATTGTTTATGTTACATACTTCAAACTAGGTTTGTAGAGCATTAAGGATTAACTCACATACACATAGGATAAGGGGCTCTTTGTGCATTCCCTTGTGTCATTTGGTATTAGAGAAAGGAAATACTCTAGTAGGAATATGAGGTGGTAAAACTAAGAATTTCTCACATTATGTGGACCATGACTACAAAAATGGTGCATAGACAAATGGAAAAAATAAGGAAGTTGATTATGAACCTAACCAAAAGAAAATGAAGAAGAGAACACACATGATAATGATCTTTTGTTGTAGTTGATCACATTGTTGAAGAAAAAAGGAAACGTGAAAGTCAATATTCTCTATTTTGATAGTAGCATGACATTTGAAACCCTAATTGATTGGATAGGAGAGATAGAGAACTACAAATTTGAAAGGATTGAAGACCCACAAAGGATCATGTTTTTAGTCATGATGATGAAAGAATATGTGATAATTTGGTGGGAGTTTTTGTAGCAAGAGATATTGTGCAGAAATAAGGACAAGATCCACACTTGAAGTAAGATAGTCCATAAGTTAGGCAAGAAATTTTTTCCATGACATTATACTAAATTATATATAGTAGATGTAGAACCTATCACAAAAGAGTAGAGCGTACAAGAGTACACATAATAATTCTACATATAATTAAAATATGTTATACACAAAATCGAAGAAGATTAACACACCTCGAGGAATGTGAATGGTTGGAAATTCATTGTTCAAGATGAGATAAGTTTGCATAATATATGCATGTGGTAGAATATGTGTATCGGATAGCACTAAGAGCTAAGGAGAAGCTAGCTTGCAACAAAAGAAAATATATTTCACCAAAGGTGAAGTCCATGTTGCAATGAATAAGGGAGATGATGTGCATGGAGAGAAGGAAAATACTTCAGAATATGACAATGGATATGTATATTTTAGATAATGTGAATGAAGAAATGGTCACAAAAACTTGTATTATTCCACCTATGAAGATGAAGGACACAAATACTTTGAGTGTCCACAAAGGAATGACAAAAGGAAGATTAAAATGAGAGCTTAATTAGCATGGGGAGAGGAGTTTGAGAATAAGCAACAGTCACAACAACAACACTAGAAAGAGGAGATAACTTGATGTTGTGTGGAGGAATGATAGTGAAACAACAACATATGCCAGAAGAACAAAGACGGTTGAGAAAGAGTATCTTCGCAATGTGACGCAAATATGGAGTTAAGTGTTGAAAGGTCATAATTATAGATTCTATCATTTCATAAATATTGTTTCTACAAATATGGTAGAGAAGTTAGGATTAGCAAGATAGAAGCATCCTTGATCACATATGTTATTTTGGTTCTAGAAATGATATAAGGTTATAGAAGTGTATTAGTGTAAAGTCTCTTTTCATATAGGAATATAGGGACAACAATTTTTGCAATTCCATTCCCATGGATGCTTTCCATTTGTTGTTGGGAATATAATGGTAGTTTCATAGTCAAAAAATACATTATGGTGGGAAAAACACTTACACTATCACAAAGGATGGAAATCACATACAATCGTTGCCATTGAAGGATGAAGAAAACTATGTGAGTTGTTTCTAGAGAAAATTAAAAAAATTGTTATTGTAGTAAAATAAACAAAAGAGTGTTATGTATTTGTATAAAGGAAGATAGCAAGCCATGTAGTGAAAGAGTGCAATTAAGAGATGAAGAATTCTCAGAAAGGTGAAGCTTCTGATGAAATGAAAAATTTGTTGGAGGAGTTTGCAGATGTTGTGCATGAAGAATACAAAGTGTTGTCATCAAAGAGAAAGAGTGTGCATGAGATAAATTTGGTTTTGAGTGCAAGTTTATTGAATCAAGTAGTGCATAGGATTAACCTAGTTAAGAGTGAAGAATTGAACATACTTGTAGTTGAATTATTGTAGAAGGGTTTAATAAGAGAAAGTATGAGCCCACATGTAATACCATACTGGATAACACCAACAAAGGATGATGAGTGAAAGACGTGCATAGACAATAAGGAATTAAATAAGATCACGAGAAGACATATAATCCTATTTTTGATAAATGATGACTTGATGGACAATCTGTGTGGCATATAAAAGTTCTTGAAAGTATATGTGTGGAGTTAATACCATAAAATCTTGATAACAAAAGATGAAGAGTGGAAAAAAGAATTCAAGATCAAGGATGGATTGTAAGAATGGTTGGTTAGTTGTTTGGACTAACCAATACACTGAGTACATTTATGTGCTTAATTACTATGAGTCATTATAGTACATTGGTAAGTTTGTGGTTTTGTATCTGGATGACAATTTGTTTTTTAGAAGAGATAGAAAGAGCATCTAGAGAACTCAAGATTGGTATTTGAGACTCTAAGTAGGGAGAAATTGGGCATAAATATGAAGAAGTGTGCATTTATGAAGAGTGATTTATTGTATCTTAGATTAATTTTGATCTAAGGAGATTTGTGCATGGATTTAGAGAAGGTTAGAGAAAATTTGGAGTGTCTTGCATGATGGAATGTTACCAAGGTAAGGAGTTTCCATAGAGGAAAAACCATTTTTTACAAGTTCATCAAGAGGTTCAATAGAATTTGCACAGTAAAGGTGGATTGTATGAATGCTTGAGAATTTATTTGGGATGTGTTAGTGTAGATGAGTTTTGAAGGAAAATATTATCAAGGTGTTGATGTTGGCAATGCATGATTTCAACAAGGAATTTATTGATTGTGGAGACAGATTATCTTCATGATTCATAGGTCTTGTTTTAGCAGTGCTTGGATCCCAATTCTTGATAGGGGGTGTGTGGGGGATTTCCCCACCATTAATGTCACGAAGTGGTCCAAGGTAGGGTGGAAAAAAATATTGGAGCCCCCTTGGTGGGGTTTCGACAGAAGTGACCCTAAAGAGAATTGTTTTTTAGAAAATTCCTTGTAAAATATTGTAATTTTGTAGTCAATTTAGACTATTCATCATTAGGTTGTAGATTTGATGGTAGAGGTTATGTTGGTGCCTTTTTTTCCCCTAGAAGGAAACCCCCCACCTTTTATGGGGTCATTGTATTATGAGAAATGATGGGTTTACTATTGGTGGTTTATGAGCCCATGGTATTGGGTAACCCATGGTATTTTCCCATAGGATTATATGTTATGAAGCCTATTTAAAGGTCGTGACTATGTGTGAGAGTATTGTTTGTTTGAGAGAGGAGATTGTGAGAGGGTGAAAAGGAGGTTGCAGTGAATATACTGCAAGTGTTATCCCTTTATTTTTTCTGGAAAAAATAAAGGAAGGAATGATTGTTTCTCCATGGATGTATCCCATATCGGGTGAACCATGTATATCAATGACTCTCTTGTATTGTGTTCTTCAGTGTTTTATTTTCGTATTCATTTTGATTTGTTTTATTTTTATTGCTCCGTGATCCTATTCCTAACAACTAGTATCATATTCAAAGGTCTATTTGGCTGATAAAATTGTAGGAAAGGAGGGTTCCTGGTTCGAGTGGGAGAAATGGAAAAATAACACAAGTTTAGGGTTGAGAAGTATAATGGCCAAAACTACCAACTATGGATGATGCAAATGGAGGACTATATATATATATCATAGGAATATTTTCCTACCATTGGATGGAATAACAAAGAAGCTGGTGACTATTAAGTATGAAGAATGGGATATTCTTGATAGAAAGACACTAGGAACAATATGATTGTGCCTGATAGTGGTCATGGCTGCAATTAATTTTGTCTCCAATTCAAACACTTTAAATTTTGATGATGTTTTTGATGTTATCCTTAGCGAGGAAATGTGATGGAAAATCATGGGTGGGACATCATTTAATGCTTCTATTTTGGAAAATAGGGGAAGACAAAGGGAGAGAATAAAGAGCCCAAGGAATCATGGGAATTATAAGAAGGGTAGATCCAAATCTATAGGGAAGTTGGAGTGTTGGCATCGCATGAATAACTGAGACCTAAAGAAATATTGTTGGTCTCGAAAAGGAAAACAATGAGATGGACAACATGAGAATAATAAAGAAGCAAATGTAGTAGGTGATGTGTTGCAAGATGCTTTAATCCTTTCATTAGATAATATTATTGATTCTTGGGTGGTATATTATGGGGATTCATTCCATGCCACACCCCATAGGAAATATTTTCAAGACTACGTTCAAGGTGATTTTGGACAGGTTTATTTGGATGATGACAAATCATTTAAAATTGTTGGAAATGGTAAGATAAAAATAAAATTACATAATGGAAAACAATGGTTGCTAAAAGAGATGAAACGTGTTCCTGATTTTAGAAGAAATCTAAACTTCAGTAGGGAAAATGGAAAGTGAATGATGTACAATTAAATTTACATACAATTCATGGAAGTTCACTAAAGGATCATTGATAATAGAAAAATGAGAGAAGGTAGGTACGTTGTATTGTTGTATAGGTAATGTCGAGTCTTCTATTTCTTTAGTTTCTACAAGAGTGTATACAACATTATGGCATTGTAGGTATGGGAAAATGAGTGAGAAGGGGATGCAAAATCTCCACTCAATGAATTTGTTGCTAGATTTTAAGTAGGTTGATTTGGATTTTTGTGAGCACTATGTTTATGGAAAACATAAGAGAGTCATATTTCACATAGTTCGGAAGAAAAAAAGAGTGACGAGTTAGAGCTTGTGCATACATATGTATAAGGACCAGTTCAGGTATCAAATCTTTGTGGTTCTTATTATTATGTTATTTTTATTGATGGTGTGACTAGCAAAACTTTGTTTTTGATACTTTTAAGAAATGGAAATCTTTGGTTGAGAATGAGACAAGAAATAAGTTGAAGTGTCTCAGATCATATGACAGAGGTGGATATTGTATAAAGGAGTTTGATATTTAATTTTAATACCATGGGATTCCTAGAGAGAAGACAGTTCCATTTACACCACAAGAAAATGGTGTCAGAAATGATGAACACAACAAACATGGAGCGTGAAAGGAGCATGAGATTACATGCAAGATTTCCCTTACACTTTTGGGCAGAGGCTCTGGATATTGTTGTTTACTTAATAAATAGAGGGCCTTCAAGTTCCTCAGATGGTGTAATTTCAAAGGAGGCATGAACAGGTAAAAAGGTAAACTACTCATTTATGAGGACTTTCATTTGTGAATCATTTGTCAATATTGATAGAGAAAATAAAACAAAGCTTGAGATAAAATATAAGAAGTATACTTTTATTGGATATGGATTTAATGATTTTGATTATCGCTTATGGGTTTATGAAAATCACAAAATCATTAGGAGTAGAGATGTGGTAGTCAATGACAAGGTCATGTACAAAGATCAGTTGCAAGGAAAGACAAAGGAAAAGGAAAACACATAATAGAAAAAGCTTGATAAAATCACAAAAAAATGAATTTCCATAGGTGCTAGAAAATCAAAATGTTCAACAACAACAACAACAACAACAATAGGTACCTCAAAATCCTACAAGGTTAAGTAGACCCCCTGAACAATACTCTCCTTCATTGTATTATTTATCGTTGATTGATTCTAGTGAACCAAAAATATTTGAAGAAGCAATGTAGGTAGAAACCATAAAGAAGTGAGAGAAAGGTACGAAAGAGGATATGGACTCCTTGGTACATAACCAAACTTGGGACTTAGCTCAATTACCTATAGGTAAAAGAGCATTGCAAAATAAATGGGTTTACAGGTTGAAGGAAAAATATGGAGGTAAAAAGAGGTACAAGACCAAACTTGTTGTAAAGGGGTTTGCATAGAAGAAAGGTATAGATTTTGATGAAATATTTTCTCATGTTGTTGAAATGCCTTAAATATTTTAAGTCTAGTGGCAATATAATATTTTCCTCTTGAACATTTAGATGTGAATACAACTTTTCTCCATGGGGATTTGGAGGAAGAGATTTATATGCAACAGTCACATGTGTAAGAGGTCAAAGGAAAGAAAAAATTAGTATGCAGGTTAAATAAGATCTTGTATGGCCTAAATCAATCTCCAAGATAGTGGTATTTGAAATTTGAAAGGTTTATGAAAGAAAAAGTTTATAGTAGATGTCGTTATGAACACTATGTTTATTTTAAGAGCCTAGATAATGGAAGCTATATTATCTTGTTATTATATGTATATGACATGCTTGTTGTAGGTTATAACATGAAAGATATAAATGTGATCAAAAGAAAATTAGATAATTCATTTGTGATGAAGGAATTGGGTGTGGAAAAGAAAATCCTTAGTATGAGAATAACAAGAGACATGAAAATTCTCAAATTAACATTATCTCAGGGTGAGTACATGGAGAAAGTGTTGGAAAGATCTAAAATGCAGGATGGAAAACCAATTAATACACCTTTGGCCAACCATTTCAAACTGACTAAGGAGATGTGTCCCAAGCCACAAGAGTTGATAGACTACATGTCCAAGGTTTCATACTCATCAACAATTGGCAACTTGATGTATGTGATGGTGTGCACAAGGCCATATATTACACATGCAGTGGGCGTTTTGAGTAGGTATATGAATAATCTAGGTAATGCACATTGGAAGGTAGTAAAGTAGATTCTTAGGTATTTGAGAGGTACTATTACTCATGAATGATCTTTTGGAGGTTCAAACATTGTTCTACAGGGATATGTTGATTCAAATATGGTAGGTGATATAAACGGCAAGAGGAGCACCATAAGGGTATGTTTTTACTATGGGTGGAACAATAGTAAGTTGGATTTTGAAACTATAAAATGTTATTTCACTTTCAACAATAGAAGCAGAGTATGTTGCAACTACAAAGGTTAGTAAAGAGTTGATTTCGTAATAGAGTTTTATGGAGGAATTGGGAAAGAAGAAGGATAATAACATGTTGTACAGTGACATACATGGTGCCATTCATCTTTCAAATAAATCATCATTCCTTTCTAATACTAAACATATATAGTTTAGGTACCACTTCATATGATCAATTTTAGAAGATGGATAGTTGAAGATGAAAAAGATACACACTAGCCAAAATCTTGAAGACATGTTAACAAAGACAATAACCAAGGAGAAATTGAGTTCCTTATTAGTTTAAATTGTCCTTCAAGCATGAGGTGAAGATGAGAAACTTGCCAAGTCCAAATTTGGAGCATAGTATAGTAGGTGTGGTAGCGATGGAGTTGTTTTAATCAGTCTCCAAATGGGAAATTATTGATCGTGGATCTTGATTATCTTCATGATTCAAAGGTCTTATTTTAGCTACGTTTGGATATCAGTTCTTGAAAAGGGGTGGGGGGGGGATTTCCCACCCACTAATGTCACTAGGGGGTCCAAGGAGTGGAAACAAATATTGGAGCCCCCCCTGGTGGGGGTTTGGGGGTAGTGCCCCCGAAGAGATTTTTTTTTGGGAAAATGCCTTGTAAAATATTGTGATTTTGTAGTCAACCTGGACTATTCATCATTAGGTTGTAGCTATAATGGTAGAGGTTATGTTGGTGTATTTTTTTTCCCTATAAGGAAATCCCATTTTTTTAATGGGGTCATTGTATTATGGCCAATGATGGGGTTACCATTGGTGGTTTACAGGCCCATGGTATTGGGTAACCCATTCTATTTTCCCGTATGATCATATGTGATGAAGCTTATTTAAAGGTTGTGACTATGAGTGAAAGTATTGTGTCTAAGAGAGGATATTGTGAGAGAGTGAAGAGGAGGTTGCAGTGGATGTATTATCCTCATTTTCTTGGATGGAATAAAGGAAGGATTGATTGTTTCTCCATAGACGTAGCCCATATCAGGTTAACCACGTATATCGATGTCTCTCTTGTATTGTGTTTTTCTATGTTTTATTTCTACACTCATTTTGATTTGTTTTATTTTTATTGCTCCATTCCTAACAATATTTTAGATGGATTATGATGTAAATGGTGAAACTATTGGTGTAGTGTTTAGTTAAGAAGGAAGGTTATTTGTGTACTTTAGTGAAAATTTGAATGAAGTATGAAATAAGTAACCAACATATGATACATAGTTCTATGTGATTCTATAAGCATTGCATATGTGATTTTTATGCATTTGGATACCCAATGATGAATAGATAGTTGTTAGAATTGTTAGAATTCCTAGCTAGTTGTTAGAATTGAGAATAGATAGACTAGGATGAATAAACAACAAGGATAGAAAAAAAACAGAATCCCCAAGGATTCATATTAACTAACAAAGCATTCAAACAATGGGTTTTAATGATTCAAACAACATTTTGTAGGGGAAAGAGAAAAAAACCTCATGCTAGAGAGATCCCATTAGAGGAATTAAGGATGAACATGCAATAATTCCCCTTATCTGTTGGCACTTTGGAGGGGGAAGAAAGGTCACATGAGGGTAAATAAATATAAGAATAAGTGAGTGAAAACAATGATCTTTTCAATCTTTGGCTATATTACACTAGCACAACCTTACATTCAAACTTGTTTTCTAATGCATGGCAATTGCTTGTATTTATAGGTCTGATGTTGGCATAGGGGCAGACCCATGGTTCAATGCTTCAACAGTGCACCAAAAAACCCTAACTATCGGCCCTTTCAGCAACACCTGCGAAGCAGATGAAGTCTCACCCGAGGTAGAGGCAGGGGTGGTTGTAGGACTCAAATGTCTACAACCTAGCTGGGACACAGATCTGTGATTACACCACTCTAACAAAGAACTTAGAAATTAATATTCATCAGTATTTAACCCTTATCCACATCGCAGATCCAAACCCTAATTACAGAAAAACGCAGTATTCAACCAGATCTAACACATCTAAGAACTTAGCACATGGAAAAAGATCAGATCTAACATTTATTCACATCACTTAAGTACTAATCTATCATACTATATTCATATAAACATACATTACTACAGTTAATCTTAAATTATATACACAAGACAATAAACAAAATGCACAAAGAAACCATAACACATGATATACGTGGTTCACCCCAGTGTGGGGCTACATCCACCAACTCTTCTCTTATTTATTATCTTTTGTCAAGCTTCTTCCAGGCACAGAGCATCAAAACCTTACTCTATAGAGGATATGAGATCTGCGTGCACCTCGTCATATCCTCCTTCCTTGAGTTAGATCACAACACAAAGCCTCCTTACACAGTCTATGCACAAAGCACTACATATGACCCACACTTAGCTTTACAGCCTCAACATATACTAAGCACAGAGCCTCTTACAATTACTTGCACTTAGCACAACACTTAGCACCTAGCATCACACCCCTTACTTACATCGCCTAGATTTCTATTTATACATTAAAAAAGGGCCTAAACATGGGTAAACCCATGGGATGACATCCCCATACCAGTTACATAAACCATAATCCCAAA
>ML860528.1:0-15682 GCA_009831015.1 Picea engelmannii
TATTATTTTATTTTTAATTCTTTTTAATTTAATTTTTAATGTTTTATGATTTGTTTTATTTGTATTATTTTTTAATTAATCAAATTCTAACGTAATTACTAACTTAGATTTTTAACTTAATTATTAACTAGTTATTTATTAGCTAGTTTAATCTATTCTAACTATACTAACATTACTATTATTTAATCTAATTAACTTATTGTTATTTTTTCTTTAATCCTAAGTTCATTTATTCGTGAATGGGTGGTGGGAGAGACGTGGCTCAGGGACAAAAATACAAGGGAATGAGTCACGTAGCGTGGATGAAGGATGCAGCAGGGTGATGGGGGATCGAGCGAAATGAATAGAGGGGAGAAACGGGATCAACCGAGCCAGACTTTGTCATCACGAGAGAAATGCCAAATCAACAGTCGAAGAATCGAGTTACCTATGATTATAGGTCCCCAACATAGGCTCCACTTGGGGATGGCAGCTTCTTTCAGGAGGTGTCAAGAACCACGAACCTCTGAACATGCAGACTGGTGTTTTACCCATTGGGCTGATGCCAAAATCTTATTCCACAACCTGTACCTATTTTGATCTTGCAACTGAAACCAAATTAAGATAAACACTACTGAAAAAGAGATGCTTAGAATGTTGAGCTTATTTGAAACTGCTACCTACCCTACACTACTGACAATTTCATCATTCTAAATGATACAATAATGCCAATGCATCCAATCAAGTAGTTGTTGAGACTAGAGGACTATTTGACTGCTCGTTATCACAGTGAAAATCACAACTTGACCTTTTCCCCATCGACTCAAAACTGCAAAGTGAAAAGGCCACTGCTGAAAACATGATTGATATTTACCATATAGACCTCGACAATCTTGAAGAACAAAAGTACTGCCAGAGATAGATTGAGGCTCTACAGTGAAAACATTCTCCATATAGGTAGCTATAGGATCAAGGTAGAAATGACATGTTCCTTGATTTTTGGATGGCAGCTCTGGAACTGTATCTATGTTATTTTCATCCTCATACATTTCCTGACATGGATGCAACTGCTCTGATGGGATTTGTAATGTGACTTCTGCTGAAAAAGATAATGAAGTTGATTGCCTGATCATGTCAATATCATAACAACGTTTTATCCCATAGCTGGATGATGGAAAAAGACTTTGACAACACAATTCATCCAACACATCTGATATTGGATCCTATAGAAATTGAACTGACTGTTGTATTGGTTCCATTGAAACTTCTTTATTTTCTGTGTATTTATCCTTTAGCATATACTCAAGATTATTTTTCAAAAACTGAAATGAATTAAAGCATAATGGTATAGAGTTATTGTGGATTAACTCATAATTTGTCTCAGGCTCTAAGCTTTCATCAGGAATTTGAAAATCAATGCAGGTCAAGGGTTGTGATTCTGGGTTTAGAATAGCCTCCATATCCTTAATGGCATCTTCAACTGATTGATTAGAGAAATTTTTGTCTTCACTATTTTCAACTGGCCTAGAGTTTCTTTTCAGAAATTGAAAAGATGAGAAACATAAGGGCAAAGTGTTTTCACTTACTCTGATATTTTCTGCACTTTGATCCTTGCTGTCATAATTTCCATGTGTAGATTGATTGTCATATCTAAGTTGTAATTGATCTTCTTCCTACCAAAAACATGTTGTTGGTTTCTTTGAACAGTCAACCTCTATTTCAACCTCATGATTATCATCATACTGGTCACACTTGGGTAAATCATCCATGGATGAAATGTCATTCAACATGCATATCATGTCAGGAGAATATTCCACCACTCTCTCATTTTGAACTTCATCTTCGACTGTATGGTGAATGGAATACATGAAAGAATCATTATCCAAACCATGGTACCAAGGGTGAACAGAAAAATGTTTGGGAACTATGATCATTTCTTTCTCTGAAATCAATGGAACATGATGCCTTTGGACATGAAGCTCCTCTTTTATGCTAATCTTCTGCATCATCTCTTCCATGGTGCTGGCCAGAATGTCTTGCTTAGCTTCTGAAGATTTCAGCTGCTACTTTCCTTTGTTTTTTACTTTTGACCTTTTGATCAGCAAGTTGGCCTCCACATCAACTGCAACCTTTTACATTTCTTCAAGACTTACATTGTTCCTTTCTCTTAACTAAAATGTCATCTCAGGATCGAAGGCATCTGGGTAATGAAAGTGAGTTGATCTTAGGGGTGGCCTCATATCAGCAGGTATTACATGATATACCTTATTGAATCTGGCTGAAAACTGATGTATTGTCTCCCCTAGCTTTATTTTCAAGTGGTCATACTCTTCTAGGATGAGGAAAACATTTCCCATGACCACCAATCTATCTAGGAAAACTTGCATAAATTGATGAAAATTTCTGATATTTGCAGCTAGCAGATTTCTAAACCAATTATTAACTTTTCTTGGCAAAGACAGGGCAAAAATTCTGATACATACATCATCATCTTTGACCTCATAAAGGTCAAGGAAATCCTCAAGGTTTTGAATATGTTTTCCAGCAGTGATCTTTCCATTTTCTCCATCAAACCTGGGCAGATTATTGATGTAATTGACAGGGAGGTCATGGAGAACAGGAGGCAAATATAGAGCCTTGTATCGGTTTGGGACTTTTTCAATCACATGAGATGAAGCAAGAGGCTCACAACCATCTAGAGGTTTAGCAAGAGTAGGAGATAAAGCATGAGGCTTATGTCTCACTAGGGTTTCTACAGGTGCATCTGGGATGTGCACAAGTGTATGAGAATGTACATAATTTACAATTGGGGATCCGATCTCTTGGGGCTCATCAATCAATAGGTGGTCACTATAATCTTCGGCAATATACTCTTGATCAGGCTTAGAATAAGACAAAACATAATTGCAGATAAAACCAAATATGTCTTGAATGCAATTTGAGCTTTAGTACCTGGTTTTTCTAGGTTGCTTGGCCATGCTTTAGGTTCTTCCTCCAGTGGGGTCTTTGAGTTGGCATTGTCTAGAGATGATCTGGAGTCGCCAAGTGAATGATCTCAACCTTCTTGTGTTTGTTCACTGTCCACCATCAATGATCAGATCTGGAGCTTTGAAGTGTGCTACTGGGGAAAGCTTCCCTAGTATGGTCGCCATTCTATTAGCACTCTGTAATTTTCCCAAGGCTGTGATGGAAGCCACAGAGGCAACATCAAAACCACTTCAAGTCTTGGATCTAGCCCTCAAAGACTAAGAGAGGGATCTCTCTGTCTGATATAACTTTGCTTGAAGAGAATATTAGTCTAGCTACACAGAACATAGGATTTTCTTTTAGGAATTGGGTATGGGCAAAGAAAAGAAACCATGGGCTATGGAGTCACTATAATGAAATGATCAAAAATCCATGTTAACAGGCGAATATTTGCAGGGCAGGGTATACAACTCACTATATCCTTTAATTTGAATGAAATTGGTGAGACGAAACAGGTCGAGAAATCCAATTAAACATATAGCAACTAAGAAATCTGAGTTTAATCTTCAGTGGAAAACATAAAAAACTATACCAAGCCAGATACAGAGGGTGCATTAAAACAAATTATGTTCTTAATATTCTTGGAATAATTTAGAGGAAGACATTAATTATGATAAAAAAGAAACAAATTAACACAGAGGGATGCACATCACCAGTCGAAATAGTCACAAGAATACTGCATCATAGCACTATCTCATTGAATTGATGAAAAAACACATAAAGCTCAGCGAGCTATTTTACAAAATTTTAGATCATGGTCCTCGACTGATCAGCCCTTTTACATTAAAAATCATCTCTATAAATAGGAGAGGTCTCCCCATCAATTTTTTTGAGTCATTTTTAACCGCCTCAACAAAAAATAACCACAAATCCCCCAAAATCTAGAACTATCCGCCATGAAAGACGGGCCTAATTTCTGTGAAAAAGGGGTCCAAACAGACATATTGTTCTCTTCAACGCTGACACCTAGGTAAGAAATGAAGGATTTTATTGTATATGGGCATGTTCTAGACAAAAAAATCCTTCGGTTTCACCAAATTCACCTCTAGCTGGCCGTAACAACTCCCGCAAAATCGGGACTGTAACGGAAAAGTGAAAATATGGAAAAAAGGGCCTTGAAGATGTATTCAATTCTCCCTGTTCGTGGCACCAGTGAAAAAACTGAGAGAGGTTTTCTTTCTTCAGCCTGTGATGAGAAACAACCTCTCTCAAATTTTGAAAATACATCTTCATTTTCCCAGAATCCTTTTTGAAAGAAGACATACCGAAATTGGAAAAAATGGCGAAAAATGAGGAAAGTGGTTTTTTTGGGATGGGTGGTATTCCGAACCCCCCCCTGAGGTGGTAAGAGGATTTTTTTGGGGGGTTTCTGCTGGAATGTGGGGGTGACGCCTGTCCAGGGGGTGGTTTTTAAAAACTACCATTCCGGACCTCCTCCTCTTGTTAAGTTTCGGATAGTGAAGGGGGGTCCAGAATTTTTAATAACCGTTCATTTTGTTTGATGTGAATTTAGATGGGACATGATGTATGAAGGTGTGTGGGGGGTTTTGGGTGGGGTAGACTTAGGATAGCATGTTTTTTTAGTTTTTTAATTTTTTGTTATTTGTTTTTTTTTTAATATTATTCTTATTATGTTTTTGTTTAGTTATTTTATGAAACAATATTGGGTCCATTACCCAAACCTTTGTGCTACGGGGCTTTCTTCAAGGGCTGACATCAATGAAAACCAACCTTAATCAACAAGCGCTACTTTTTTTTGAATGTAAACTGTGTTGTATGCACTGCATGTGTCCAAAACATATCTGTCAATTTGAAATCCATTAGCAGTTTTTGAGCCATTTCCTATGTAATTATCATCCATTATGATAATGTTTCTTTTTCTTTGAACCACTCTCTGAATCAATATATGAATCCATGTTCTCATCCATTTTCATATATCTATCCAAACCTTCTAAGTATTCTTACAAATATGTCTCTGTCCATACTGTCCAAGACTCTACTTATGCAACTATCCATAATTTTGACCCATTTATCTCTATACTATCATGAAGTCTTGATTAATCTATCAAACTATACTTCTACTAACTAATCGCTCTGGATATTTCTTCTCAAAATCTGCAAGCTTCTCGAAGCATGGTTCTTTGGTTTGTCACAGCTATCGCATAGACTCCCCCTGTCTAATATTGATATTACCTCTGAGTCTGTAATCCAGATGGCTCATAACAATTCCTTCTCTAACGTGTATTCATCATCATATTCATTGGTAGATTCATCATCATCTTCATTGGTGGTTTCATCATCTTTTTGAGCTCTGACTTATTTCTTTCTGTTAGTGGATTCATCTTTCACTACAATGCATGAAAGTACAATCTCTTGAACCTGTTCCTTATTTACATGTCCTTTTCTTTCAATTATTTTCCAAACCTTTTTGTATCTAACATCTTCCTTTTTCTCTATAGAATTTTATTCATCTCATTTTATATCCAATCTTGCCATCTCTAGGACCCGGTCTTTGTTCACATTTTTTTCGTGTTTTCTTATCCACACTTTCTTACATATGATATCAGTGTTCTCTTTCATGGAAGTATTAATCATGCTTCTACAATCACTAGATATGTGTCCATAGTTATGACATTTGTAAAATTCAATGCTACGTGGGGCCACATAAGCATTTATTTCTTGAACAGTTATTTTATAATCCCTGCAATATGCAATCTTATGTCCAAAGTTAGTACAATAAAATAATGACCATAAAATAAATTTGCATACCTGGGAGTGAATGATCTTCTTTGTGGCATAGTCCTTCTAAATTTTTGCCTTGACTGATCATGATCATGATTGAAGCTTCTTTGTGGCTTGAACATGGATGGTATTCTTGAAGATGTATCTTCAATAGTTTTATTAGATTCTAGTTGACCATGATTCCTTCCTTTGAGGATTCCTCATAACTCTTTCTACTTTTTTCATTCTTCGTTTCTAGCAATGTAGAGTGCTTCTCTTCATTCTCTACAACTGATGTGGATGTTTCTGTCTCTTCAATGTTCTTGTTGAGCTTGATGATTTTGACTCTTAGTCTGACAATGTCTTCTTCAAGATTCTAAACTTATTATTCAAGATTCTCAACCTATTCTTATTTCTTCATTATCTGAGACTTCATGACCTCTTATGTTCTCTTTTCTTCTTCAAGTTGGATTTTCAATGTAATTATTTCTTCTTCCAGTCTTCTCTCTTCTTGAACAAACTCTTCCTCAAGTTGGTTTAAGTCATTGGTTATTTCCTTGAGATGATCCATAAGTATATTTATCTCTTTTCTTCTTCTTCCTTTTTTGCTGCTATGTTGGATTCTAAACATTTCTTTTGATATTCTAGAGTTTTTTCATTTCTTCTGGCCTCTTCTAGTTGAGCTCTTAAATTCTTGATGGCCTGTTGATCTTTTTTATAACCTTGAACACTTTCCTTTTGCTTCATCAATTCTTTATTGGATGACTTGTTTTCTTCTCTTTATTTCCTTAGATATTCAATTGCATGATCAATTTTTCTCTGTAATCAACTTTTGCTTCTTCATACTCTCCTCTTCTGATTCTGTCTGACATGATGATCATTTTTCTTCTCGTTCTATATCTTCATCTTCTTTGGAATTTTCTGAATTTACGATGGGTGAAGAACATATGTCATGTAAATTATCCCAAAGTTCTTTGGATTATGAAAATTTACCAACCTTTTCTCTTATTGGATTAGGTAATCCTTCCCAGATGAAATCCATTGTTATTTTGTTATTCTTCTTCAATTCCTTCTTGGTTGCAGTATTTTCCCTTTTTGAACTATCATATACTGTAACAACTAATAGCCAAATATAATGTCCATGTGCCTGTAAAAATACTTTCATCCTTATGATCCACATCTCATAATTAAAACCATTATGACCATTAAACATTGGTACTCCATTCTCATAATAATCCATGATCTCCTTCTAGTGGTTAAAATGTTTCCTGAAGGAACTGACTCTAATACCAATTGTTGGATTACTAAGAGGGGGGGTGAATCAATAATAGAGAAATTTGATCATTTTTAACCATACAATCCAAGTGTTATATCAATGTATCATTATCATCCAATAACTAAAGAGTAAATAATCAAAGAACAAATGAACAATAATACACATACACAATACACCAGTGTTTTACATGGAAACCCAACACAAGAAAAACACAGAATGTTTTTTCTTATATTTATTGAAGAATTAAATTCATTGGAAGAACCAACTTCCTTTGTTTTCCAGCTGCAACTAGAAGGAGGCTCCAACCCCCTAGTTTCTCAGGCTACAACTTGAGGGAAGATCCAACTCCCCAATTCTCTAGCTACAACCCCCTATGATATTTGGATACAACTAGAAGGTGGATACAACCACCTGTCCTTGCCCCATCCAACCACCCTGACGTATAAGTAAAATTATGGAACCATTGTCACACTATCACTCTGAGATATACTATTGTAAATCTGTACCAATCAACCTGCACCAAACAACATGTACCAATAACTTGAACCATGCATAAACCATGCATCAACCTATACCTCAACCTGTTATCAACCTGTACCATAAATAATTACATCAACCATGCACCAACCTGTACCTCAACCTCTACCATGAACAAGTACATCAACCATGCACCAAAATTGTACAAATAACATGTCACATCAACCTATCCAAACAACCTATCACAAAAACTTGTCTCATCAATATTATCAACCAAATCATATCTATTCACCAAGATCAATCACCAAGACAACTCTCAAATATGTGCATCAACCAAGAATAACACAACAACTCATAATCATCACCAAGATCAATATGTTCTTCTAATACTATACCAATACAAGTATGCTACATCATCCATAAACCATGTGTCAACAATACTACTAACAAGTTCCTCCAACCATGTACCAAGTAGGTACCAATCATGTATTAACTACTCATCAACTATGACTCATCAATATGTACCAACATTATCAACTATACACCTCGTGTATGTGTCAACTCATCAACTACTTGTCTCAACCATGTACCCAACATGCACCTCAACCAAAATCCCTCATCAATTTCATCATCCAAATCTGATTTTTAACTCTTTAATAGACCTGGTGTATATGATCACATACTTGCAAACCGTCCTTAACTTTAAAAACAAGAGACTAGCATTTTCATCAAACTTTTCTTTAGTCTCACATGACTAGTTTTGGATTAGTCAACAACCCTAACTTGAAATAATCATAACTATGTACCTGTAATGAATTAAGATATGAAAATAATACATAATGTTCTTCAGTGTGTTTTATGAAATTCCTCCGGGTGTCACTACTTGGAACCTCTCAGAAAATGAGTTATAGGAAAAATGACATACCTTGTTGAATTATGGCTTATTCTAGAGAGTGTTCCATGCACAAAATATTTGTTGAATGGATCTGAAAATGTTACAAATAATAATACATATTTTAATATAACCAAAACATTTGGCCTGATGGAATTTGGATCTATTATAAAAAATTTATGATGTTTTTACCTTAAACATCTATTTTAGACTAGTTTCAGGACTAGCCACAACCCCTATTTTCCACAGAGTGTAACTCCCAAAATACAACGAACCACAATCTGAAATTTTTACCATAGATACTTGGATATGTTCCCTCAATGAAATATCAATTTCATAGTATGAATCATTCTAGAAAAAATATTATTTCAAAAATGGTGAGATGACCTATAAACAACATACCTTAGAAAGCATCATCAAAAGAATTTATCCTCCCTTGACTTCCAACCTTCTTTTCTTCACCTTCCCTCTGAAATTTGTCTTAGATATCCTTTGGTTACCTCAGTCACCTATACATATTCAATATGATCAAGTGTTATGTAAAATGAGAGAGCCTTGCCTCTTATTTATGCTCTTCAAGTAGCTTCCTTAAAAGTATCTTCTAGGTGACTTTGCCCACTTTCCTTATTTTAGGGTTAACCAACTTCTAACAACTTTTCCAATTAGTAATTTATCCATTAAATTTATTATTTAAATAATTTATTTTGTATCCACTTTGAATTATAGTACACTCATCACTTCACTTTACCTCAAGGGGTTACCTTATAACCATCTTAAACCAGTTTCCTTATTTTAGGGCTAACCCACTTCTAAACACTTGTCAGCTTAGTAATTTCTCCATTAATTTTTATTATTTAAATAATTTATTTTTTACTCACTATGAATTATAGTACACTCATCACTCCACTTTATTATTTACCTTCTAAAAATCTCTTAATCCACTTTGACTACTTTGACCTTTTGGGGCTTCTAGATGACTCATGAGGGTTCTCCAACTTCACATGGCCATAACTCTCTAACCATGAGGAGTTATGTGACGTTCCACATACCAATGGAAATGGTATGAAATTTACTATCCATATAGAATATTATTACCTAAAAATATATCAAAACTCATACTGTTATCCATCAAAGAAACTTGGTTCCATTACCCAAATCTACGTTCTCCAACTTCACATGGCCATAACTCTCTAACTGTGAGGAGTTATGTGACGTTCCACATACCACCTAAAATTGAAAGGAATGTAATATCTATATAAAATAGTCTTACCTTAAAATAAATTAAAACTCATACCATTATACATGAAACAACCTTGGGTCCATTACCCAAACCTTTGTGCCACCAAAATTTGCTACCAGGCTTTCTCCAAGGGTTGAAATCAATCACCAAGGGTTGACATCAATCTACAATATCACTCTCCAATGGTTGACATCAATGAAAACTAAAAATCCATGCCATCTATCCATCAACCTAAGCCAAATTTCTGAAAAAGTTATCCTACACCATAAGGCAGGGAGATACCTGTGAAGGGTCGAAGGTCAAGGTCCGATTGTTCTTCGCATTCCTCCTTGAGTCATCAAAATCTTGTGAGGGAATCTAACCCATGACCCATTTATGAGGCTGGAAACCTAAATATCACACTTTGACCAAGGTACCTAGTGGATGAAACTTAGAACATCTACCCAGGTGGTGATTTTGGGCTGCAATCGCACCTTGATCAGATTTTGTGTGGCTATTGTGAAATATCGCTAGTGCTTTCAAGATATGCACCCTATACATCTCATTATAACTAATTACTTTAACCTTCACTAGATCCTCATCTGGTGGCTTCAGACTCCACTTTTGAGTTCTATTGGAAGGCCTATTGTTGTTTGAGAGGAAGGACGATACATCTTTTAGGACAGAAGAATTTGTTTTTATTGTTCCCCCACGTGGAAAAAATCCACCTATCCACATGATTTTTTATTTTCCAATTGATTTATGTATGATTCTCATTTGATTACATGAAATTGTGAGTTATACTATCTTGTGAAGGCCAAAAAATACACAAATCTCTTATTCATTTATCTCTCTTGTCTCCATTTTTACACATTCACTTCTCTAGTCGGAAACCATAGGGGAACCATTGTTGGCACAGAGGAAGACCCAGGGTTCAACTCTAATAGTGCACCAACAAGCCCTAACTACTGGCCCTTTTGGCAACACCTGCGAAGAAGATGCAGTCTCACCCGAAGTAGTGATAAGGGGTTTGTAGGACATAAGTGTATACAACTAGAGGAAATGCAAGTGGATTCAAAGGAACAACACACAAATATCTAGTTATTCTTTATCTTCTTTAGGCCTACTGCGCGATCTATGTCTTGGATCTAACACAATGATGCAATAACAGAATAACAGAAAGAAAAATAACACAAAATTAATCACACAGAACAACAAGATATACGTGGTTGACCCTCTCCCTAGGGCTACATCTACATAACTATGTTTCTTTATACATTATGTGAAAACATATAGTTCTATCTTCTCACTTAGCTTGCATATCTCTCTCTCTCTCTCTTTCTCTCTTCTCTATCTCTCGTCCCTATGCACCCAACTGTAGGGTTGATCTTCACACCCAGCTGAAGATCTTACAATACAGGCTCTTTATTGCTCTCAACACAACAATCACAATTATCGACAACCAACACTGATGAAATATCCTCAAACGAACAATGAATAACCAACAACCAACCCCTCCTAGGTCCTCTAGACCTTTATTTATACATCACAATGACAAACATCTAGGTGTCAAAACCTTAGATACCAAAACCCTAGGTCTAAAACCCTAGGTCAACTTCATCTGCGTTTTTAGGGATTCACCAGCTTGTCGTTCCTTCTTTCCCATGAGGTGCTCCAAAGCACTTGTTGTCGTCTTCTTCCTCTTGTTGAGTTGTCCACAATATATCTTCCTTGTTGATCTATCATCCTTGATCTTCTCGTTCAACGACTAGATTTCCCTTACTTCGCTCCTTCTTTTTTGCTTCTTTAAACACTTCAACCCAATATCAGTCAATGTGCCTTCCATATAGTTCATATTTTTCCTTTATTCCTTAATCTTCACTTTCTTCCATAACCAAGGGCCAAAAGGACCCCAACACTCACCTTTGACTTGTCCCAAGGCACTAGAGGTTTGAACCTTCTGTTTCTCTTTGTCTTCAGACTGCACGGAGAAGCCTGTGTTCTCTATTATGTTCCTCCCTTCCTTGTGAAGATTGTCTTTTTTGTGTTTGGTACCTAGTTTCAACTGCACCTAGTACATAGACCCTTCTTCTTATGATTTTATTGAGAGTTGTGAGGCAGCTAATTGTTGTAGTACAATTTCAACCGTCTCCCATTTACCAAACCTTCCTTCCATTCTCCCTTCTAAGTCTTCAACTGCGTAGCTCCTCCTTCTGTTACATAGGCAACCTCATATGGCCCAAGACAACGTGTCCTAAACTTCCCTGTATGCTTCATGAACTTTATTTCATATACCAATACCAGATCTCCTTGCTTAAAGTCTTTCTTCTTGATATGTCTTTCATGGTAGGCCTTTTCTCGTTCCTTTTGTACATGCTGGTGAAATTCTGCAATGAATCTATCTTCTTCCAGTTGTACCAATTGCGCAAGCCTGTCTTGTGTTAGACAACTGAGAGGGGGGGTGAATCAGTTCTTATCGTGCTTAAACAATTATGATTCTTTTAAACTCTTTGTAGAGACACTGAATGATGATCACAATAATGCAGGGAAATAAACAATGGCACTTTCAGCATCATTCACATATATGAGAAACACAGAGACAAATGTTTCCTGAGGAAATCCATGCAGGGTAAAACCCTCTTTTCCTTTATATGATAAGTAATGGTTACATTCTTTACAGTATCATACATATGAGCACCAACTCATAATGAGGCTACAACCTTAGTTTTGTAAGATGCAACTTGCTGAGAGCACCAACTCTTTGTTTTCTCTAGCACCCACTAGAAGGAAGCACCAACTCCCTGGTTTCTCTAGCACCAACTAGAAGGAAGCACCAACTCCCTATTTTCTCTAGCACAAACTAGAAGGAAGAACCAACTCCCTGTGTTCAAGCACCCACTTGAACCTTTGAGGACACCAGTCCTCTCTAGTTCCTTCCAACCACCCTGAAATATAAATCTTTTCTACTGAAATTTATTACAGTGATATGATGTTCAACAATGGCTTACCAGACTTATCATTGTTCTGCTTCATTTCGTTGCTCTTTCTTCCCTATTGTCTTTCTTCACACATCACTTGCACTGTTTGTTCTTCCGCTTTTTATGTTCTATGCTCCATGTCCATTCTCTACACAGTTCCTCTTCTGTGCTATTCAGTTGCTGCACTCTCCTCCTTCTTCACACATGAATCACCTTCACCAACAACAACCACAATAACCACCAACAGCAACAACAACCCCATCTCTTCTTTGTACCGTGTATTTATAGATTCTGTGCACCTTGTGCATGCAATGTTTGCAATCCCTCTACATGCTGACTCTGTGCCGTTATCCTCCACCTCTCGAGTGCTCTGTCTGATCATCATCGTGACTCTTCATCTTCTCTGGTGGTTCACCCCACGTGTCCAACATCACTGTATGTTATACTGAGATTCCTCAGCCTCTCTGGCAGTTTGAGACTCTTCGTCTTCTCTGTGACAATCAAACTCACTTTCTCTGTTTCAGTTACAGGCCTCAATGCCCATCCAGTTGTTAGTTGCCTTCACGAACATCTTCATCCCTCTTGAAGATTCTCATAGGATCTTCACCTTCTTTGTCAATCATCCCCAAGTGTCTTCGAGTCCACTGGATGAAACCATCAATGGTTTCTGGCAGTTATACTATGTCATGCTACAGTTTCCCTTCAATCTTGTTCAAATTCATCTGCACTGTTGGATATCCAACGAGCAAATTTGGACGGCCCGAATATGTGCTCCCAGATCTACGGTCGGGATTGGATTCCAGAGCCCCCTTGCCATTCTACCTTTAAGCAGAGGGGGGGGGTCCATAATTGGGCACACATCTCTTGAGCGGCCAGGATTAGAGTGCCCAGATCAACGACGCTCAAGCGATTCCAGACCCTCCTTGCCTTTCTGCCTTTAATACGGGGGGTCTGAAATGGTAGGGTATTGATGAAGGACCCCACTCCTGATGTGTCACCTTTTGTATCGTTCTCCACGTGACAGTGTGACAAGGCTCATTACCTTTAGCCCCTCCTCATCCTCCGACATCTGTCCATCTCCCGAGTGGTGTAAATCCACTGACATCACATGTGGATTGACACATGTTGAATACTGCCATGCATCACTCTGATTCATGACTTACATGTGCCTGAAATGTTGAATCAGTCTAACACTTGTCATTACCTGGTTGTGCCATGTGTTCCTAGCTGACGTGATCTACTGACGTAAGTCAGGTCAACGATCTAGATCACATCTTGATCTGACAGTTCAGATTCAGTCGGGATTTCACACATCGCGATTTCGGGGTTCCTGATGTCAATAATCTTTGACATGTCCAACTCTCGATCCCCAAAACTCCGACAAGGACTGGAATCAACGGTCCAGATTCAACCTTAATCTGACTGCTCAAATTACATCACGATTTCACATATCACGATATCGGGATTCCTGATGTCAATAGTGTTTGACATGTCCAACTCTCGATCCCCGAAACTCCGACAAGTACTAGAATCAATGGTCCACATAACCCCCTGAGATGGATGGTCCTTCTTCTTTCGAGATTTTGTGAGCCCTCTACTCCTTGCACTTTTTAAAGATCATGCAAGTTTTCCTCGATCCAACGGTGGTCGGACCCTGCGCTCAGATCTGACGCTTCTAACTTCAATTAGCCCTCCGACTAAGCTCATGGTCCATGTGACCTCCCCCTATATGACTGTATCCAAACCTCCTCATCGAGGTTTCATACTTTCCAATGTTGAAACATGTATGTCCTCAGGATTCGCGATCCCACGAATCTTGACACTCTCTTTACGCACTAGCTCTCCTGGACCATATGACCGTTATCCTCGTGACTGCAGTCTTACCACTCATATGGGTTTCGAGATTTTCAATGCCACAATGCATTGGCTCATGGGATTCTCGATATGTGAAACCCCAATGAGTCAACCCTCCTTTCAGGATTTCACCTTGGCTTTTCCCGATGGTAAACCTCATGCAGCTCCTGTCCAATCTGACAGCTAACGGGATTTCTGAATGAGATCCAACGACTCTTGATCTCTCCCTTCTACAGGCTTCTTCTGAGCTCCTCCTGGACGTAGAAACCAATGGTCCAGATCTTCTTCTTCAGTCGATCTGATGACAGCTATGCTCCCTCCTAAGCTTTGCAAACTTTCCTCCCAACCTTGGGAGAATTACAAGTTCTCAATGGCCTCGACCTTTGTCTTCCTTCTCCTCTGCGAACACTTGTATCTTGAGCTTTGCTACATGCATTCTCCTCGAAGTTGTTCCTCCTGAGATTTCACTTCCAAATCCTCAATGGATTCTTGGACTTCTGTGCCTCTGCAGAGTCTTCACATGCACACTCTGATCCTGCCATCTTCACTGTTGTACTTTCCATCAATGAAAAGCATACGCTATCGGTTAAACATTTTCCAACAATCTCCCCCTTTGGCATTGATGGAAACTAAGGCACCCGAATTCTTTTCTCCCCCTTTGACATCAATGTCAAAGAAGAGACATGATCCCCCTAACAAGATGGACTCTTTTAGGTGTGAAACGAAATGACACCCAACTTCTGTCTGAAATATTCAAACGGTGTCTTGGCTAGGGGCTTAGTAAAGATGTTTGCAATTTGTTCTGTAGTGGGAATGTAATGGAACTGAACAATATGATTGGTGACGTGCTCTCTCAGAAAATGATATTTTATGGGAATATGTTTTGTCTTGGAGTGGAGGATAGGATTTTTAGACACACTGATGGAACTTGTGTTATCACAATGAATTGGGATCGATGCAGTATATTTTACCTCTAAGTCTGCAAGTGTCTGAATCATCCATAATACCTGTGTGCAACAGGTAGCAGCAGCAATGTACTCTGCCTCTGTAGTTGATAAAGAAATGGAACCTTTCTTTTTACTAAGCCAGGCTACTAAGGAGTTACCCAAGAAGAAGGCTCCTCCACTGGTTCTTTTTCTCTCATCAACACAATTTTCCCAATCTACATCTGAATAAGCAGTCAACTGAAGACTTTGATTTCTGGGATACCACAGACCATAAGTCATTGTTTCTTTTAAGTACCTGAATATCCTTTTGAC
>WSFP011410159.1:0-24750 GCA_009831015.1 Picea engelmannii
CATATTCTTAGTCGTCCTCCAAAATCAATGGGTCAGATTTATTATTCATAACTTTCTTGCATTTATCAAGGCATCCCTTAACATGTTTACTTTTTAACATTTACCTAATCACATTAAAAAATTACTGTAAGGATATGTAAATGCCACTTAAATGATTAAGTAAGATTAAACCGTGAAACCAAACTTTTCATATTACCATAGACGGATTACGGAGTACCACATACGTTTTATATTGGCTAGTATATACATAGTTTGATATATCTCCACTTATATACTAAGGTGATTTAATCATGTATATACTGCTTGCAACAGTATTCAATACTGAATAACAAGCTGTGTATTGATAACCATGACACAATCATTGACTCTGCAAAGTACTTAATGTTAATGTTAAGCGTGTAATTAACTGTACCTGCAACTTGAGAAATGTTAACCTTTCTTTAATGAAAATGTGATATTCGTACATTACTTTTAATGACTTCGTTGTTTATAAGTACGTTTAAAATGGACAAGGGAAAACTGAGAATAAATATACTGTATATGGTACAGCTGCACTCCGTGATGCTGAAAAAGAAAAGTTAAAGAGGAACAGAAGAGAATTGAATTTTTATTAACGTGTGCGAGAGCTCATGGGACCACCTGCAATTTCCTTCAACGTTTTTGTTTATTTAATCCCATTCGACAAAGGCTGCTGAGTTTCTTTTAGAACATGGAGGGATATGGATCAGCTATTGCGCATAGGACAATTGGAAATTATGCCCTCGCACAAAAAGAAAAGAAAAGGCAGACCGACAGACAGAGATACTATCTCCCTACTTTCTTAAAAATAATAAGATGTTGTTGGGCTTTGACAACACGGGACATGGCCACTGCCAGCAAGTCAAACATGATGATATCAATTAAAAAACAACGAAAGGAGAAACACAGGCACCATTGAGACTTATCCGAATGTTACCTGCTCTCCAATGCAAGCTTTTCTCCCATTTCTTTCACCTCTTCTCAGGCAGAGTCATGCTACATTTCCAGTTATGTAGTGTCGAATCAACGGAGTGGGGACGACAGATTTCAGCAGATCTGTTGAGCAGCAGTGTGGGGTCACCAGATCATGTCTCACACCCACTAGTCTCGGAGTTGTCTTATCTGTAGGTACAGAGAAAATGTGCCTCTTAACTACTCCCCACTTTCTTCAAAGCCTTACCATCAACCAGAGAGGGAATAAACAAGTATTTAATTCAATGAGGCTTTATTACACTATAAGTGGGTTTAACTCAGAACATATGTTTTGTCCTTTTATAGCCTAAGGATCTAGAGTCCAGGGTTCCTTGTTCTTCAATGAAAGGATCTCGGATCATAATTTGGCTTCTCTGTAATCTAACTTTAAATTATATTCTTATTATTATAATTATTGATATAATAAAATAAGGTGTTTACTGGGGTTGAATGTTATCTTACCAACAATAAATCCAAAATCTATTATGGAGATTGCAAAAAAAAACCATAAACTTAAATGTTAAAATAATTTTTATCTAACTTTAAATTATAACCTCTTTATAATCTAACTTTAAATTATATTTTTATTATTATAATTATTGTTTTTTATTATTATAATTATTGGTATAATAAAATAAGATGTTTCATTTCTCACCATGGTTGAATGTTATCTTACTAACAATAAATCCATTATGGAGATTTGCAAAAATCATAAACCTAAATGTTAAAATAATTTATAAAGTAATAAAGATAACACTCTTGTGAGAAATTTTGTGAAAGATTGTAAGACATGGATTTCAAAATTTGGAAACATTTGCAAATTCATGTATTACTAGTTGGCATTACATTATATTATGTGAGAATGAAGACTTGAAGACTTGAGTAGCATAAAATTGGGATCCACTTACTTTAGTTTTTCTTCTGTTTTTATGTTTTTTATTTTAGAGTTCTAAAGTTGAAATCCATCTCTTTTAAATTGTTTTTTTTTTCTTTTTTTAGTTTTATTTCTCATATACTTTGATCTTTGGTTTTCTTAATTGTTTTTGAAAAATTTAATTGTATTTGTAAATATTTTTATTTTTATGATAAAGGGACTAATCTTTTTGACAATGAAGTTTTAAAACATTATGAAAAAAAATTCTTGGTTCTTCATAAAATAAGATGTTCCATTTCCACTAAGGTTGAATATTACTTTACTAACCAAAAATTGATTATGGAGATATGGAAAAACTATAAACCTAAATGTTAAAATAATTTATAAAGTCCTAAAAATATCATTGTTATCACAGATTTTGTGTAAAAGATTGTAAGAGATCCATTTCAAAATTTAAAAACATTTGCAAACTCATGTGTGTGACTACTACAAGTGGGTATTACATTGTATTATGTGAGTAAAGTTTCGACATTGTCTTATGTAAAAGTAAAAATTTGAGTTGCACAAGAGTGGGATCTATTTATTTTAGATTTTTTTTCCTTTTTTGTTTTCTTTTATTTTAGACTTTTAAAAGTTGAAATTCATCTCTTTTTGTTTTTGTTTTTTTTCAATTTTTTTTTATTTTATAGTTTCATTTTCTTTCTTAACTTTGTCTTCTCAACTACTTTTGAAAAACTTAATTGTATTTTATAAATACTAATAAAAGTAATAGTTACCTTCTCAAATAGTATTTAAAATCTTAAAACATTAATACATTTTTTTTTCCATGGTAAAGAAAATATATAAAAATACCATATTAAATAGTTAATATTATAAAAACTAATATTTTATATAGAATTATTATTTCACATATATATTTTAAATATCTAAAAAGACTCAAAAACATTACTACTTGTATCAAATCTGGTTTAACGTTTAAATTCTCAGGAAAAAAAGGACATTTTAAGTAAGAAAATTCGAAAAACAGAAAATAGAAAGGATTAAGTTTTGATTGATTTGTAGTTGCACTGACTTATAATATTCCTCATTTGCAAGCGGGGCCCACTTTTGTCAGAGCACTCACGCTCACCCGATCGCACTCTGCTCGAATCCTTAAACCTGAATGGCACCGGTACCAGCAGAAATACAGCTAAACCTAAAATTACTATGTTTGTTTTAGTGTAAAGCTTTAGTTTTTATATATAGTTAGTTAGTTAGTGAGTGTGAAGTTTTCATTTTGAGAGTAAAATTTTATGTTGGATAATTTTAAAGGCTATTTTTGTGATACTAAGATGGTAGAAGATGAAAAACATTTTTTTTATAATATCTAGCATATACATGTTGCCATTACATTTTAATTTCAAAAGTTTTTCTACACTGCTAACCTTCTTAACTTTCTAATTCAATAAAATTATGGTGAATTTGAAACACTTCTCTTAATATTTTTCAAGTACACAAATAAAATTCTAAAAATACCTTATCTTCTTAAAACTTAATAAAATAAATTCAATTTTAATAAATCTTTTTTTTTCTTATATTTATATATATATATATATATATATATATATATATATATATATATATAAAACATATATATAAAACATAGTTACTTTCTTACATCATAGTTACTCCATCTTTTCATACACATAAAATGAGCCTACACTATTTTTTTATACCCACAATTTGTAACAAAATGTTCTAAACATTCTTTGGGTTTGCAATATGATCATAGCAATGGAGATAATATTTCTTATTTTTTCCTAAACATTCTTTGAATTTGGGATTGCAATATGATCATAGCAACCATAGAATGTGAAGATCACATTTCTTATTTTCTCAGTACACATGTTATGTTTTCAACCTTCTTTAGCTTTGCAATATAAACATAGCACCCTTAAATTGTGAACATTATATTTTTCACTTTCTCCATATGGAAACCTTGAATATGTAGCTTAGTGGTACACATTATTACGAGGAGGAAGGTATAAGTTAAGGTGTTTGGATTAGACTCGAGTCCCTACTTCATTTTTTAAGAAAAACTAAAAAAATAAGGAGAAAGATAATTAGGAGGAGAGAAGGCGAAAGATGATGGAATAAGGTAGGTTACTAAATTGAGTTGAGTAATGGTCTTGTAATGTAAATTAAGGGTTTATGTAAATATTTTTAGTTAATTAATAAGATTAATTTATATTATGTAGTTTAATTAAAGAGTAATGGTCTTGTTATGTATATTAGAGGTTTTATGTAAACTTTTTTAGTTAATTAACAAGATTAATTTATATTAAATAACAAAGTGAAAATTAAAGAATATGGTTTATAATCATTAGCATATGGTTGACTCAACTTATCAACATAGATCTTATATTATTAAAAGTTTTTCCTTCATGTTTATTTTTTACTATATGATTTATTTAGTCTACAAATTCCATGATCACAACACATGGACATTATTTACCTTAGGGAAACACAGGAAAACACTAACAAAAAGGGCTTGCTCGGTGCTTTTATTCTCTGGGTGAAAAAAAGATTACAAAAAAATCTATGAACTTCTTCTTTTATGTTGAAGCTTCTACAACACGGAGTGCACAACCTTTGTTGTGAATGGTCGATCTAATCAACAAATATTTTGTAACAGTGAATGAGATGAATGCAACTCTCCTACACACTTTTGAAAAAGTAGCTCTCTAGTAGTCAATAAAGGGGGTTCTTCTCCTTCTCCAAGAATGAAGTCGAATGAATTTATCCAATCTTAGCCATTGCACTAAACTCTCAAGGTGGTTTTTTACAACAACCAAACTAACCCCCTTTTCTACTTTGACTGTCCTTTTATCATAACTCTCAACGAAGAGCAAAGGTCCATCAATGACAAGAAATTGTTATGGAAGGTTAAATGGCCATAACCTCCCCCTTCTTTGGTCGAGTGGATGTAGAAGGTTATGCTCAAGTTCCCTTGATAGGTGACTTCTTGATATATTCCTCAATACTCACTCCCACATGCCATCATGTCGCTTGCTTCTATTGGCGTTTTCCAATGCCCATCACTCAAGTCAATCAACTAATTAAATGGTCTATTAAGAGTTTAATTTTATCTATTTACTACATGCTACCACATGCAACCCTTTATTTGGGATGAGTCTAACATGCTTCCAAAGATAGATTTGACACCTCATATAGACATCCAACCCACCTCTAGTCAATCCCTTATGTCATTTGACTATTTTATTTTGCTAAATAAAACCTTGTCAACTTTTTTATCCTTGTGATTCTAATTGGATCATTATGTTATTTTTCATCTACCTCGATGATTTCAAAGTGGAAAAAATTGGAGGAATCAGCTTGCAAGGTCATTTAAGCGATAGGTTCCAGTTTGGAAAAATGGGTTTGGAACCTTCCAGAGCCATTTTGGGGCATCAAATGGAATTTTTAGGGTTTAAAAAATTCCTAATATAGCTTGGATCGTGTACAAAGAAAATGAGCCTCTTAACTACTCCCCACTTTTTTAAATAAGTATTTAATTCAATGAGGCTTTATTACAGTATAAATGAGTTTAACTCAAAACATATGTTTTGTCATTTTATAGTCTAAGGATTACTGGGTTCCTTGTTCTTCAATGAAAGGATCTCAGACCATAATTTGGCCTCTCTGTAATCTAACTTTAAATTATATTTCTATTATTATAATTAGTGGTATAATAAAATAAAATGTTTCATTTATCACCAATTTCTATTATTATAAGTATTGGTATAATAAAATAAGATGTTTCATTTCTCACCAAGGTTGAATGTTATCTTACCAACCATAAATTCATTATGGAAATTTGTAAAAACCATAAACCTAAATGTTAAAATAATTTATAAAGTCATAAAGATAAAGATATTGTTGGTAAATCCATTATGGAGATTTGTAAAAACCATAAACCTAAATGTTAAAATAATTTATAAAGTCATAACAATATCATTGTTATGATAGATTTTGTGAAAGATTGAAAGATATCAATTTCAAAATTTGGAAACATTTGCAAATTCATGTGTTATTTGTTGGCATTGCATTATATTATGTAAGAATGAAGACTTGAGTTGCATAAGATTGGGATCCAATTACTTAAGTTTTTTTTTGTTTTTTTTTTTTTAATTAGAGTTTTAAAGTTAAGATTCATCTCCTTTAAATTGTGTTTTTTTTTTCTATTCTAGTTTTTTTATACTTTGGTCTTATTAATTGTTTTTGAAAAACTTAATTGTATTTTGTAAATATTTTTGTGATAAAAGGAATAGTCATCTTCTCAAATAGTCTTTAATAATGAAGTTTTAAAACATTATGAAAAAAAAAAAACTCATTTTATGGTTCTTCATAAAATAAAATGCTTCATTTCTCACAAAGGTTGAATATTACTTTATTAACCAGAAATTCATTTTGGAGATATGGAAAAACCATAAACCTAAATGTTAAAATAATTTATAAAGTCCTAAAGATATCATTGTTATCACAAATTTTGTGTAAAAGATTGTAATAGATCCATTTCAAAATTTAGAAACATTTACAAATTGTGTGACTACTACAAGTGGGCATTACATTGTCTTATGTGAAAGTAAAGATTTAAGTTGCACAATAGTGGGATCCATTTAYTTTAGATTTTYTTTTTTTTTKTTTTCTTCTAWTTTAAACTTCTAAAGTTGAGATTCATMTCCTTTTGTTTTTKYKTTTTTTAATTTKTTTATTTTTATTTTATAATTCTATTTTCTCTTATACTTTGTCTTYTTAACTATTTTTGAAAAAAATAATTATATTTTRTAAATACTAATAATAAAAGRAATATTCATCTTATCRAATTAATATTTAAAATCTTAAAACWTTAAGAATACATTTTTACAGGAATATTCATCTTATCAAATAATATTTAAAGTCTTAAAACATTAAGAATACATTTTTTCCATTGTAAAGGAAATATATAAAAATATCATATTAAATAGTTAATATTATGAAAACTAATATTTTATATAGAATTATTATTTCACATAAATATTTTAAAAATCTAAAAATACTCAAAACATTACCGGTATCAAATCTGGTTTAACGTTTAAATTCTCAGGAAAAAAAGGACATTTTAATTAGGAAAATTGGAAAAACAGAAAATAGAAAGGATTTGAAAAAACATTTTGGAGTGATTTGTGGTTGCACTGACTTATAATATTCCTCATTTGCAAGCGGGCCTACTTTTGTCAGAGCATTCACGCTCACCCGATCGCACTCTGCTCGAATCCTTAAACCTGAATGGCACCTGTACCAGCAGCTATGTTTGTTTGTTTTAGTGTGAAGCTTTTCTTCCATGTAATATAAGCATAGTATATATTAATAAGGGCTAGCTTTCGTACATATATATAAGTTTGATAGTGAAATTTGATGTTGGACAACTTTTAAAAGTTATTTTTGTGATACTAAGGAGGTAGAAGATGAAAAGCATTTTTTTTTAGAATGTCCACTATGTACCCCATTAGATTTCAATTTCAAAAAAAATTCCACACTGCTAACCTTCCTAACTTTCTAACTCAACAAAATTATGGTGAATTTGAAACACTTCTCTTAATATTTTTCAAGTACACAAATAAAATTCTAAAAAAATTCAAATAATACCTTATCTTCTTAAGACTTGATAAAATAAAGTCAATCTCAATGAATGTTGTTCTTCTTCTTTTATATATATATATAAACCTCCACTACACATAAAATGAATCTACACTTATTTTTTATGAATACAATTTACCAACAAAATGTTCTAAACATTATTTGGGTTTGCAATATGATCATAGCAACCATAGAATGTGAAGATCATATTTCTTATTTTCTCAGTACACATGTTTTCAACATTCTTTAGCATTGCAATATAATCATAGCACCCTTAAATTGTGAACATTATATTTTTCACTTTCTCCATATAACGGTATGACACGATTATGGTAAACCTTGAATATGTAGCATAGGGACATTATTTACCCTAGGGAAACTTGACACAGGAAAACACTAACAGAAATGGCTTGCTTGGTGCTTTTATTCTCCAGGTGAAAAAGAGATTACAAAAAAATCTAAGAACTTCTTCTTTTGTGTCGAAGCTTCTACAACACAGAGTGCACAACCTTTGGTGTTATTGGTCGATCCAATCAACAAATATTTTGTAACAGTGAATGAGATGAATGCAACTCTCCTACACTCTTTTGAAAAAGTAGCTCTCTAGTAGTCATCCAAGTGGGTTCTTCTCCTTCTCCAATAATGAAGTCGAATGAATTTATCCAATCTTAGCCACTGCACTGAACTCTCAAGGTGATTTTTTACAACAACCAAACCAGCCCCCTTTTCTTCTTTGACTCTCCTTTTATCATAACTCTCAAGGAAGACCAAAGGTCCATCAATGACAAGAAATTGTTATGGAAGGTTAAATGGCCATAACCTCCCCCCTTCTTTGGTCAAGTGGATGTAGAAGGTTATGCTCAAGTTCCCTTGATAGGTGACTTCTTGATCTATCCCTCATGACTCACTCCCACATGCCATCATGTCGCTTGCTTCTATTGGAATTTTCCAATGCCCATCACTCAAGTCAATCAACTAATTAAATGGTCTATTAAGAGTTTACTTCTATATATTTACTACATGCTACCACATGTAACCCTTTCTTTGGGATGAGTCTAACATGCTTCCAAAGATAGATTTTTCACCTCCTCTAGACATCCAACCCACCTCTTGACACTTGTTGTTTAGTCAATCCCTTATGCCAGCTGACTATTTTATTTTGCTAAATAAAACCTTGTCAACTTTTTTATCCTTGTGATTCAGATTGGATCATTATGTTATTTTTCATCTACCTCGATGATTTCAAAGTGGCAAAAAATGGAGGAATCAACGTGCAGGGTCATTTAAGTGGTAGGTCCTAGTTTGGAAAAATGGGGTCTGGAATCTTTCGAAGCCATTTTGAGGCATCGAATGAAATTTTGGGGGTTTAAAAAATTCCTAGTATAGATTGAACCCCGTGACGCTATTTTACACATCAATACATTTCTAGCGGTGTAAAAATTGCGTCAATTGGAGCTCATATGCAAAAGTTATGCCTCTTGCAAGTTGACATATCGTGTTGACCACCATGGTACGAGAGGATGTCACATCAACCCTGTTATTCACGCATATGGGGATATCCACGTATGTAATTACAATAAGATTCTAGAAGGTTCAAATCCCTATCATAATTGATGGTTGAGGAAGTCAAAAACCTACCCCTAGATGGTTATCAGGCTATGTTAAATATTGGGCCACTAGGAGGAGAAGGGGTTCCATTCTATACTATTGTATATTTTGTTCCATAGCTTAGCAGAGAAAATAGGAGTGGGAAATTAGAGAGCATAACAGAGGGGGTTAATGTTCTGTAGCATCCTAACAAGCCAAAGATATCAGGTATCTCCATAGAGAGTGTCTTCTCATTTGTACTTGCATTATTTCCATACTAGTGAAAAGAGAGTAGAGCAGCCTCACCTTCTAGCTTGTTTTTCTCCCGTAATGGTTTGCTAGAGAAAATCTTTGTGTCATTTTGTTGATGGTGTATGATTGTATTTTAGTGTTCTATATTTTCCACATTTTATCTATTTCATGCATAAGCAGAAAATCAGTAACCAAATATTCTGGAAATCTAAAAGAATTTAACCTTCATAAGTATATTTCAGTTTTGTTTATCAGATCTGTTGAGATGAACTATTCCAGTGAAATAATGATGCAGGAGCATCTCAAGCGATCCAGCGCGGAAGCAAAAGACAACTGGATGAACGCCCCGCACAAATTTTGAAATTGTCTTGAAGTTAATGCGCCAATCTTAAATGAGATAATTAAGAAGGAGCACACTTGTAAAATGTAAACATACCTTGAGCGATCTGCTCTCGTCCTTAGTATGTAGAAGGCATTTATGATAGTTAATGCAAGTAGATAGAATTCAATTCTAGATTAGACAGTTTTGGAGTGCAAGAGGGAAACGAGATATAAACACCCTCATTGTATATTGTAACATGAGTGTAAAGAGAAGAGCATGAAGATTATGCCAATTGAGAGCATAAAAGAGAAGCAGAGAGTTGTAGTGAGAATTCCATGTACAGACGTTCTAAATTAATACAAGAAGGTTTTGATTCAGACTCATGGTGTTCAAAATATTCTCTGTGTATGCATCTTTGAATGTTTATTTTTTCTGTCATGCAATTGGTTTTATGCTATGTATGAATGATTTATTTTTGAATGTTTGAAATCTGAGAGGAAAGGGAAAAGGAATGAGTTTCAATTGTTTCTCTATCTAAGCAAGAATTCCTACAAGGAGTGCAGTTGAATTGTCCGCAAGGAGTGCATTGACAAAGGGTTCAGAGGTTTGTCTTTGAAAGCTCAGACTAGATAGCTTTTGATCTTATTCACTCAGAAGTGCAGTTAGGCAGAGGATCCGTGCAAGGAGTGCGTAGGTCGAGTTAAGTCTCAGAGTTGCGAACCTGAGCAAAGTGTTGAGAGACTGCTGCTGCAGGTGTGCACAGAGTCGAAGGATTTCAACACTTGGAAGTGCTTGAAAGTCTGTCGCAAGGAGTGCGTGCAAGGGTTTTCTGAAAGGCCCGAAGTCATGAGAAATTTCAGAAGGATTTGGACCTTCGAAGGGGTCGAAGGAAGGAAAGAGGCCAAGCACCTTGAAAGTTTGATTGAAGGCGCAGCGACGTCGAACCGCAGGAGGACGAGTTCTCAAGGAAAGAGACGGATGGTCGGAATTCTCTGTAGAGAATTCACGAAGTCCCGTGAGACGTTAGATATCACAAAGGATCAGGGGAGTTACCGCGAGTATTCCTAAAGGTTCTAAGCTCAGGAGGAGTAGAATCATAGATTCAAGCCACATGAGCCATCAGATTTACCTGTGAATTTCTATTTCGGGTTTTCGCGAGTGGAAGTCCCGAAATCTTTGCAACGGGAATCGCGAAATCACAAAACGCAAAGTCCCTAAGGGACAAAAGGATTTTTTGGGCCACAGAACCGGGAGGTGGACAGGTGGCGCACTATCGATACGGAAGAAATTTCGTTGACCATTTTGGGGTTTCATGGGGAAAAGACCCGAATTCTTTGCATTAGGATTCGTGATATCACGAAGTCCGAAGTCTCGACGGAGTAAAGGGGTGTTGAAAGGTCAACCTTACGGACACATCGGCGTTTCGAAAAATCGGGTTTTGGGAATCAAGGGAACGAGTTGCTCGACATCGCGACCACCGAAATCGCGATAAGGAGGAATCTGAATAGGGAGAGAAAGGGTCAGCGTTGACTGATTTTTGGGTTTTCGAAGATTGAGGGATAATACGCCCGACCACCGGATTCGCGAAAGTGTGAAGTCCAATTTCCCAAAGTATAAGGGAGAATTACTCGAAGTAAATTGTGGGTGCAGATTTCCTGAAAGGGAAATAGAGGAGTCATTTCCAAGGACTCTTCGGGCCAGCATAAGAGATAAAGATCCTGTTGACGTGGACCTTCCAACCTACGAGTTGAAGGGTTGCATGCGTCATCACTTTGGTATCAGAGCTCAGAAAGGTTCTTTGCTTTCTGTAGCAGAGAAAAAGAAAATTCACCATGCCGCCAAGGAGAAGGGATAGACAAACACCCGATCCACCGGAGGAGAGGGAAATGCTGAGAAGAAGAGGTAGGCAGATGACTTATCCAGCCATGGGAAAAGAAAATCATGATCTACGCGCCAAAATTGAGGACATGGAGACATCACAAAGGCGTACAGTCAGTGCTGGGGATCTTAGTGATTCTGAAAGTGAAATTGAGGCTGAACATGAGGAAGAAGTTGCAGCTGAAGATGCAACAAATGAACGCTTGATTAGAGTTATTGCAAGAATGGGTGCAAGAGCAAAAATGGACATTCCAGTTTATGAGGGAAATCGGGATGTAGAGGAGCTTCTAGACTGGATTAGAGATCTAGACACATACTTTGACTATGAAGATGTTGAAGATGACAAGAAAGTCAAACATGTTGTCACTAGATTGAAGGGACATGCAGCATTGTGGTGGGATGAACTATAAGCTGACATACGCTACAAAGGCAAGAAGAATATCAAAAGCTGGGATAGAATGATCGAGAAGATGAAGGAAAAATTCATCCCCAGAGATTACAAAATAACTCTATTCAGGAGAATGCAGAACCTGAGACAGAAGCTGATGACAGTGAAAGAATACACTGAAGAATTCTACAAGATGAACATCAAGGCAGGTCATCGAGAAATCGATGATGAAAAAGTTGCTAGATACATGAATGGCCTGAGATACGACATCCACGATGAGATGAGCATGGTAACCATCCGAACGGTGGAAGATGTTTATCATATGGCTCTAAAGGCTGAAGAGAAGATGAGCCGAAAGCAGGGTCAAAGAGGTCGAGGCAGAAGTCAACCCAGAGGCAAATCAGTTGCCCAAGATAAATATCAGAAGCCCAAGGAAGACTGGAAGAAACCTCAGACTCAAACTGAGAGAGGTGGAACCTCACAGTGAGGGCAACATACCGAACAGAGAGGGGAGTATGCTGATAATAATATTTTTCCTCGTACTAGAGGTAGAAGAAGAGGAAGAGGTGGAGTAATAACATGCTTCACATGTGGAAAAAATGGGCACAAGTCTTATGAGTGTCCAAATAAAAAGAAAAAAGGAGGAGAGGCTCACATCGCCAAAGCACAGAGGCGGGATGTTGAGGCAGAATATGTTGAAGGAAGAAGATCGTTGATGATGCAAAAATCTCTTTTGACACCAGAGAAGGAGGTGGAGAGTTCAATCCAAAGAAACAGACTTTTCTGGACTTCTTGCAAAACCAAAGATAGGGTATGCAAGGTCATTGTGGATAGCGGTAGTACAGATAATTGCGTTTCTACAGAGATGGTAGAAAAGTTGGATTTGGAGACAATTGATCATCCAAGTCCATACAGAGTTTCGTGGCTACAAAAAGGACATCAGGTAACTGTCACTAAACAGTGTTTAGTTGAATTTAAGATAGGAGGATATAATGATAAGATATTATGTGATGTTATCCCTATGGATGTTTGTCATCTATTGTTGGGTAGACCGTGGCAATATGACAGGAATGTGATTCATGATGGGAGAATGAACACATGCACCCTAGAGAAGAATGGGAGAACTCACATGTTGCTTCCAATCAAGGATAAGGAGGTGAAGCTGGAAGTAAGTAACACCGTACTTATCATGAGTGGGAAGGAACTTCTTACAGAGGTTAAGAAGAAGGAGGATCCACAGTTCATTGTGGTCAGGAAACCGAAGATTGTTTTGACCAGCACAAGAGTAGATGATTTACTAGAAGAAGTTCAGGAATTGCTGGAAGAGTTCACTGACATAGTAGTGGACGAACTACCTCATTCATTGCCACCGATCAGAAGTGTGAGTCATCATATTGATCTCATACTAGGAGCCAGTTTTTCAAACAAATCCGCATATAGATTGACGCTGCAGGATAATGAAGAGGTCAAAAGACAAGTCTAGGATTTATTGGACAAAGGTTTGGTCAGAGAAAGCTTGAGTCCGTGTGCTATTCCGACAGTACTCAGTCCGAAGAAAGACAGAGGCTGGAGGATGTGTACTGACTCTAGGGCAATCAACAAGATAACCATCAGGTACAGATTTCCATTACCAAGGATGGATGATATGATGGATTGCTTGAGTGGAGCAAAATTCTTTTCAAAAATTGATTTGAAAAGCGGTTATCATCAAATCCGCATGAGAGAAGGTGATAAATGGAAGACAACATTCAAAACCAACGAAGGGTTGTATGAATGGCTTGTTATGCCATTTGGCTTAACAAATGCGCTGAGTACCTTCATGAGGTTGATGAACGAAGTCTTGAGGGAGTTCATTGGAAAATTTGTCATTGTGTATTTAGATGACATACTGATTTTCAGTAAAACATTGGCAAAGCATTTGAAACATTTGGCTACAGTGATGCAGAGGTTACAACAGGAGAAGTTGTTGATGAACATGAAGAAGTCCTCATTCATGAAGACAAAACTCATTTACTTGGGATTTGTTATTTCTGCAGATGAGTTGAGGATGGATCCAGATAAGGTGGAGGTAATCAAGAATTGGCCATCATCGAAGAACATCTTTGAGGTGAGAAGTTTTCATGGATTGGCTAGTTTCTACCGAAAATTCATTAGGAATTTCAGTGGAATTAGTGCATCGATGATGGATACAGTGAAAAAAAGACACAAGTCTTTTCACTGGACAGAAGAGGCTGAGAAGAGTTTTAATCTGTTAAAGAGGAAGATCACGGAACAACCAATTCTGGTGTTGCCGGATTTCCAAAATACATTTCAACTAAAGTGCGATGCAAGTGGATTTGCAATAGGGGCAGTCTTGAGTCAAGAAGACAAGCCGATAGCATACTTCAGTGAGAAGCTGAATGAAGCAAAAATGAAATACTCCACATATGACAAGGAGTTTTATGCTATCATTCAGGCATTGAAGAAATGGAGACATTACTTGATCCCGAAAGAGTTTGTCTTATACAATGAAAATCATGCATTGCAATTTGTGACTCAACAGGAGAAGTTGAATCAAAGACATGTTAAATGGATAGAATATATGCATAATTTTAATTTCATGATTAAACATATTTCTAGTACTGCTAACAAAGTTGTTGATGCTTTGAGCAGGAAATGTTTGCTATTGCAGTAGTTCAAATTCAAAACATTGGGTTTTGATGATCACAGGGACATGTACAGGGGTGACCCATGTTTTAAAGAGGCGTACGAAGCAGCTGAGAATCCAATTCTCGGAGATAGAAGACAATGGGTAGAATACATGATCCAGGAAGGATTACTATTTAAAGGTAATTAGTTGTGTATTCCGAAATGCTCCATGAGGGACAATTTGTTGAAGGAGAAACACAGTGGAGGATTGGTTGGGCACTTTGGTCACGACAAGACGTTCGCAAAGTTGAATGAGTCATATTTTTGGCCGGGAATGCGAGCAGATGTCAAGAGATTCATGGACAGATTCAGGATTTTCCAGCATTCGAAGGGAAGGAAACAGAATGTTGGGTTTTATCAACCATTGCCCATACCAGAGAAGCCATGGGATGCAATCAGCATGGATTTCATGTTGGGGTTGCCAAGAACACAAAGAGGATTTGACTCAATCTTTGTGGTGGTGGATAGATTTTCCAAGATGGCACACTTCATCCCATGTCAGAAGACCAATGACGCAACTCACATTGCGAATCTGTTTTTCAAAGAAGTCATTCGACTTCATGGCTTACCAAGGAGCATAGTTTCGAATCGAGACAGAAAGTTCATAGGACACTTTTGGAGGACCTTTTGGAAGAAGCTAGGAACTAACTTGTCATTTAGTTCGACTTATCATACTCAGACAGATGGACAGACAGAAGTGGTAAACATAAGTTTGGGAGACTTGCTGAGAAGCCTGGTGACAGAACACCACAACCAGTGGGACAACATATTACCCCAAGAAGAGTTTGCCTATAATGACTCAGTTAATAGAAGTATAGGGTAGATTCCATTTCAGATTGTTTATGGCATGCAGCCGAGAGGAATTTCTGAGCTGAGAGATTCAGAACAGATTGCGACTAGGAGCGCTAGTGCAGAATATTTCACAGAGGCGATGAAGGAACGTCACAGCCAGGTGAAGGAGCGATTGCAGAATTCGAGCCAGGAATATAAGCACAGAGAAAATCAACACAAGAGACAACTTCAATTTGAGGTTGGTGATTTGGCTATGGCACATTTGAGAAAGGAAAGGTTCCCGAGAGGAACATATAATAAACTGAAGATGAATAAAATTGGACCATGTAAGGTCTTGAAGAAATTTGGGGCAAATGCTTATGAGATTGAATTACCCGATGGGATCAGAATTTCTCCGATATTCAATATCATAGATTTGTACCCATATAAAGATGAGGAAGTAGAAGCAGGAAATTAACAGCCAAAGGTCCAGTGGACAAAGCAGATGCCAGATGCAGAAAAGCCACAAATGGAGCACATACTGGACAAAAGGGTCAGCAAAAAGACCAGGCGAAAGAAATACTTTGAATATTTGGTCAAATGGAAGGACCATCCAGTTGAATATGCTAGCTGGGAGAATGAAGCAGAGATCCAGAAGCATGGACAGACCGTGCGTGAGCTCATGGATAGGATCCCATGAAAATTTTCAAGCAAGGGAGTATGATGCAGGAGCATCTCAAGCAAGCCAGCGCGGAAGCAAAAGACAGTTGGATGAGCGCCCAACACAAATTTTGAAATTGTCTTGAATTTAATGCACCAATCTTAAATGAGATAATTAAGAAGGAGTGCACTTGTAAAATGTAAACGGACCTTGAGCGATCCTCTCTCTTCCTTAGTAGGGAGAAGGAATTTATGGTAGTTAATGCAAGTAGATAGAATTCAATTCTAGATTAGACAGTTTTGGAGTGCAAGAGGGAAACGGGATATAGACACTCTCATTGTGTATTGTAACATGAGCATAAAGAGAAGAGCATGAAGATTATGCCAATTGAGAGCATAAAAGAGAAGCAGAGAGCTGTAGTGAGAATTCCATGTACAAACGTTATGAATTAATACAAGAAGGTTTTGATTCAGACTAATGGTGTTCAAAATATTCTCTGTGTATGCATCTTTGAATGTTATGCTCATGAATGTTTATTCTTTCTGTCATGCAATTGATTTTATTCTATGTATGAATGATTTCTTGTTGAATGTTTGAAATCTGAGAGGAAAAGGAAAAGGAATGAGTTTCAATTGTTTCTCTATCTAAGCAAGAATTTTTGCAAGGAGTGCAGTTGAATTGTCCACAAGGAGTGCGTTGACAAAGGGTTCAGAGTTTTGTCTCTGAAATCTCAAACTAGATAGCTTTTGTTCTCATTCACTCATAAGTGTAGTTAGGCACAAGAGTCGTGCAAGGAGTGTGCAAGCCGAGTTAAGTCTCAGAGTTGCGAACCTGAGCAAAGTGTTGAGAGACTGCTGCTACAGGTGTGCGTAGAGTTGAAGGATTTCAACACTTGGAAGTGCTTGAAATTCTGCTGCAAGGAGTGTGTGCAAGGGTTTTCTGAAAGACTCGAAGTCGTGAGAAAGTTTAGAAGGATTTGGACCTTTGAAGGGGTCGAAGGAAGGCAAGAGGCCAAGCACCTTGAAAGTTTGATTGAAGGCACAGGGATGTCGGACCGCAGGAGGACGATTTCTCAAGGAAAGAGACGGATGGTCGGAATTCTCTGTAGAGAATTCACGAAGTCCCGTGAGCCGTTAGATCTCACGAAGGAGCAGGGGAGTTACCACGAGTATTCCTAAAGTTTCTAAGCTCAGGAGGAGTAGAATCGTAGATCCAAGCCACAGGATCCGTCAGATTTACCTGTGAATTTCTATTTCGGGTTTTCATGAGTGGAAGTCCCAAAATATTTACAACGGGAATCGCAAAATCATGAAATGCGAAGTCCCAAAGGGACAAAAGGATTTTGTGGGCCACGGAATTGGGAGGTGGATAGGTGGCACACTATCGTTACGGAAGTCAAATTCCGTTGACCATTTCGGGGTTTCGTGGGGAAAAGACCTGAATTCTTTGCATTAGGATTCACGATATCGCAAAGTTCGAAGTCCCGATGAAGTAAAGGGGTGTTGAAAGGTCAACCTTAAGGATGCATCAGTGTTTCAGCAAATCAGGTTTCGGGAATCAAGGGAACAAGTTGCTCGACATCGCGACCGTCGAAATCACGATAAGGAGGAATCTGAACAGGGAGAGAAAGCGTCAACATTGACTGATTTTTGGGTTTTCAGAGATTGAGGGATAATACACCTAACCACTGGATTCACGGAAGTGCGAAGTCTGATTTTCTGAAGTATAAAGGGGAATTACTCGAAGTAAATTGTGGGTACAGATTTCCCGAAAGGGAAATAGAGGAGTCATTTCCAAGGACTCTTCGGGCCAGTGTAAGGGAGAAAGATCCTATTGATGTGGACCTTTCGACCTGCGGGTTGAAGAGTTGCGTGTGTCATCAAATAACCACATAAATTTAGAGATTACCTTGTAACTTGATCTTATGGGCTTTGATTTAGTTTCCATTTACCTTGGTCGATTCTCAAGATTTCATTCTTTATCAAACCAAGCCATTTATTTTAGTGAACGACTCTATTTTATGTCACACTTACCTAAGGGGAGGGTTTTGGTAACCAAAAGTTTCCAAAGAGAGATGAGTAAACAATTATATGACCTTACTTCTCTCAAACCTTTTTATCTCACGATGATTGTCCCTTGAGTTAAATCTACCATAACTCGATCTTCCCTTGTTGAGTATCACAAACCTTCTTTTACAACATTGTCCCTTCTTCCAATTTAATAAGGTTGTCAATGTCTTCGATTGTGGGAAGAACTTATTCCTCTTCATTCTCATCTATCATGGATGACTAAAAAAATGAATATTCTCTACATTTGTTACCAGATATATTATGTATGGTGGTAGATCTAGATTAAATGCATTTTCACTAACTTATTTGGTGATCTCAAATGGTTTGTATCTCAATGGATTCAACATCGTAGTTTTTTTTACATTCATTATTTGCTAGTATAAATCCAAATCTTGTCTCAAATTTAGAACTTGTGTTAAGTCCTATATTGGTCATGGAAAAGTTTATACTTTTTCCAACACTTCTCTAACTATTCTTGCACTTTTGGGTGTGTTTTTCCAATCCTCTTAATGAATCTAATTTCTATGTTTTGTTTCTCATGCACTTCCTACGAAAATTTATTCTACTATGAAAACAACATCAGAAGGTGAAGGTCGAAAATATCCATAACAAGATTCAAATGGAGATCTTTGGGTGGATGAATGTACTTCCATAAATCATAAGAGTGTCAAATATAGACCAGTTGTTCATCCTAGGTCTTTCTAGGTCTTTGGAGTCTTCTGGTTGATCCGAGATCTTATCGTTAGGTGACTTATTAAATAATCATATTAAATGAGCATAAACTAAAGTACACCATAAAGAAGGAAAATCTAAAAAGGAAAGAGACATAAGCATGCAATATGAACACAAATAAATTGATAACGGAGTTCGTCCCTGGTGGACTATGTATCTGGGTCTTGTTATCAAATGGGTAGGTCTTTTTATTAACTTAACAAAAGAACTGGGAAAAATACATAAGTATACCTCATTATGGAGTTAAGCTACAGAAGCTCTACTCATATAAGAAAACTAACATCACCATTGCGTTCGTGGCATCATTTTACCTAAAAATGAGTCTGACACTTTCAAGCCTAAGAGACACCCTTGCCTCAGTTTTTGTGCCTTGATCCTACAATAAATCACTGGACTGTCTCGAAATCTATGCCCTGTCAGTCTCGAAAACTATTCCAAATTCCATAGAGGCGCGCTCGATCTGCCTCTTTGTCCCATACACTAGCAGAAATGCGCTTTATATAATATTTTCTGGTGGTTATGTTATAAGTGATTTTGTTGATGGAGTGGTTAGAGGAGGCTAAGTTAAGGCTTTGGTTGGTGGAGGTTCCAGGGTCGAATCCAACGAACCTTTGTTTTAAAACATGGTTTGCAAAAGAATTTTGTCGGTTTTCTATTTAGTTAATGGACATTCTGGTGAACTGCCAAATTTAGTAGCAGTTGGAATATGCCGCCAAATATGGCAGAACCGCCCCAAATTTGGCAGCATTTTATTATATATATTTTTTCAATTTTTGGTCATGTGCCCTCCTTGGGCATTTCAAGGGTGCCACGTGGTGCCCTTCGATTGGGCCACATGGCATCCTCTGATTGACCACCTAGATGTTGACATCACCTCCGTATAGGACACCTCCATGACACCTCCATACAAGATACATGGCACCTTCTGGGTGGTGCCACGTGGTGTCACCTAGGGTGCTACGTGGCACTTTTCTACTGGTCCACATGGTGCCCTGAAAATCCTATTGGTGGGTGACACGTGGAAGAATCTGGTGTTGCCATGTGGCATGCTGATGTCATCATGACACATGTCACCCTTTGCACTTACCATGCATGTTGTACGGACGATGAAGTCATCCGTACTGATGTTGACTTATCCCTGCTGACTGGGATAAGTTGACTAAAACTTTGATCACTTATATCTTCTGATCCGTAACTCCGTTTGATGAGTTTTTTGTGTCAATAGAAAGCTTGTGATGTGCTCTTAGTGATCATGCCATTTTAACTGAGTTTTGGGAAATTTGATTTTTTTCCCTTTCTCTATCTGTTGAAGCCATTATGAGCATCCTGAGTTGCCTCTGTGAGTTTTGAGTTGTTCTTAGTCTTCTCTGGATCCTTTTTGGATCACGCCTTCCCACTGAGATATTTTTGAACCACCAAAATATTTCATCAATCAACAGGTAAGTGAAGGAAGAGTCCGCTGACTTTGTCCTTCTCAATCCACTTTTCCTTAATTGGATGTGTGCCCTTTAATCCTACTCTAAGATAATCAACATCACCCCTTCGTGAATTCCTCATCCTTCTATCCAAGATGATATATTCCTGTAACTCATCCAAGTACTCAGGTGCAAAATCAATTAACTGAAGGTATTGAAACTTTCTCATCTTGATCTATGATCATGGGAGGCTAAAAAATTTTCAAGTTCTCTATGTTCACAATAGAGTAAATCTGCATATAAGGTGGAAGATCTAAACAAAAATCATTAGTGCTTCTTTTCTCCAAGATAGTGAAGGGTCCATATCATATAGGCTTGAGTTTCTTGCCTTCACCCTTCAATCGTTCCTTGCTGATATGAAGCCATACCTAGTCTCCAACCTGGAACTGATGATCAACCATGTGCTTGTCATGTCGAGCTTTATACTGTGCTTGACTCTTCTCCAATTGTTCCCTGACTACCTGGTGTATCTGCTGAATCCTCTAGATGAACTTGCAAGCTCTGTCCTCTGTTCATTCTTCATTCACATCGACATCTTTCCCATACATCAATTCCAAAGAAACCTTTGGTAGTTACCCAAAACATGTCTCAAAAGGTGAACTCTAAATGGATGAATGTAAAGCTCGGTTATTAGCATGTTGTACATAGGGTATATGTTCATCCCATAACTTAGGATGCTTGTTGCAGTAGCCTCGAAGAAAAAGTACCACTGTTATGTTTACCACCTATGTCTGTCCATCGGTCTGTGGATGGAAAGAAATGCTCATATTCAATTTAGTGTCCATCATTCTCCACAAGCTATTCCAAAAATCCCCAAGGAATCAAGTATCTCAATCCTAGACAATGGGTGTGGGTAACCCAAAGTGAACCTAAACATACTAAAAAAATAGATTAGCAGTCTGCTCAGCAGTGATCTAATTTTTACATGGCATCAAGATACACATCTTTTTGAACCTATCTGCTACAACATACAAATAATCATGAGCCCCTTTGGTCATTGGTAAACCCCCTACAAAATACATGGAAATTATTTCCCATGGATGGGATGGAACATGAAGTGGTGAGTATAGCCCTAGGTTTCTATTAGTGGGATTACAAGTAGAACACATCACACACCCCTTTACATATTTAGTTACAATTGCTTTCATTTGAGGCCAGTAACAAAACCTTTGTAAATGAGCCATAGTTTTTCCTACCCCAAAATTCCCAGACACAAGAGAAGTATGAGCTTCTTGTATTACATGGACTCATTCACTTGTAGGAATACATAGCTTCCCAAGATGATAGAGTAATTTTCCCTGTAGACAATAGTTCTCTACCTGTGCACCATGGGTTAGCTTCTCATATACTTCTTTAAAATCTTCATCGATGGCATATTGTTATACATAGATATCATGAGATAAAGAAGTATTCTTCAAAATAATAGAAGCAACAATAGGAGGTCTAGAAAGCATATCATCTACCTTGTTACTTGTACCCTTCTTGTACTTGATTACCAAATGAAATTGTTGTAGAAAACCCATCCACCTGTAGTGTCGAGATTGTTGTAGTTTGGTCTGTTCTTGAAGATACTGTAAGGGTTGGTGATCTGTATGTATAATCGTTTCCTTCATTAACAAGTAGTGCTTCCATTTCTTTACGCTTTGAACTAATGCATACAACTCTTTATCATATGTAGGATAGTTAACAACATCTTGGTTAAAAGTCTCAGAGTGGTAACAAATAGGCTTATGATATTTAATCAATACTACACCCATGGCTTATCCACTGGCATCTGTCTTGATCTCGAATGGTTGTTGAAGATTCGACAATGCTAATACTAGTGTGGTATTGATCTTCTCCTTCAAGGTATCGAAATATTTTTGTTGCTTTCCTTCCCACTGAAAAGTGTTCTTCACACTGGTTAAGGAATGAAAATGAGCTGCTATAAAGGAGAAGTTGGGAATGAAACTCCTCAAATACTGGACTGCACCCAAGAAGCTTCAGACTTCGGTCACTCTTTTTGGCTCAGGCCATTTTACAATTACTTCAATTTTGGAAGGATCAATCTTCAATTTTCCTCCTCCTACAATATGACCTAAGTATACAAGTGCAGTCTTTCCAAATTCACATTTAGACATTTTCACATACAGCTTTTTCCTTTGCAAAGTATCTAATACTTGTTTTACATGCCTTACATGTTCATCCCAAGTCCCACTAAAAACAAGAATGTCATCTAAATACACAATCACAAAGTCATCTAGGAAAGGCTTGAATACATCATTCATCACACGCATGAAATTTGTTGGAGCATTACAAATCCCAAATGACATAACTAACCACTCAAACAATCCTTGTTCGGTTTTAAAGGCAGTCTTCCATGCATCTTATTCTGCGACCTTGATTTGATGATATCCACTCTGCAAATCAAACTTAGTGAAATAAACAACATTATTTAACTGAACAAGTAAATCATCTATATGAGGAAGAGGGTATTGATTTTTCACTGTGATTTTATTCAATGCCTAATATATTGGAAGATTGGTTGTTGTCATTGATGTCAACCCTAGTCATGGGTTTTGGACTACAAGATTGATGAAGGTATTTGGACATGAAGGAAAATGCACATGTAGATAAAACACCCATGGGTGGATAGTATACATCATGTTGTTTCCATTGGTATGTGGCACATCACGTGGATTCTCATGGTTAAGGAGAAATGAATTTTTGAAGATGACAAAGTGAATTGTACATGTAGGCGTTGAAGATAATTACAGAAAATAATTACAAAATAAGAAAGTGTTAGGTCAGCCCTAATGTTAAAAGGAAGTGAAATAAATGGTATAAATAAACATCATTATAAATTCATTTGATATAAGTCGATTTTCATAGGGAAGAAGAAGTAAAAGAAGGTCGGATTTCAAGGGAGGATGAAGTCTTTTGGTGATGTGTTCTAAGGTATGTTATTTTCAGGTCATCTTACCATTTTTTCTATAACATTTTTTCTAGAATGATTCAGATGGTGAAATCGCTATGGTATTTAGAAGACATATCAAGGTACCTCTGGTAAAAAAATCATCTCTTGATTCTCTATAATTATGGAGATACACTCTGTGGAAGATAGGGTTTGTGACCAATCCTGAAGCTAGTCAATAAACAGGTGTTCCGGGTAAAACAATCATAACTTCTTCATAAAGAATCAAAATGAAGTGGGACCACTTCCATTGGAAAGAGTACAGACTTTAGTTTCTTGTGTACGATTTTTAGAATCAGATTTTAAATATTGAGCATGGGGAATGCTGTACAAGTTGGGTCTTCTGAATAAACCAGAATTGAATAAAGTCTACCATTATTTCTATAACCTCTTTTTGGAGAAGATTCAAGGAGTGAAGATTATAGGATTTTCAGAGAATACATTGATTAATATTATCTATAGGATCAAAGTACTCCAAGAATTGAAGAATTGCAGAAATTGAAGAAGTCTCAAGAAACATTATCAGGTTCTATGTGATGATTGGTTGATGGTGATGATTTAATGTAAAATTTTATTATCTCTCATATATTCTTGGGTGGAAGTAAGGGGCAAGGATGGAGAGTTCAAATATCTCTTGATATTGGAGGATTGTATCTTCCTCTTGGAGGTTTATCCCTCCCTCTACATTTGGAAGCTGTAGCTACCTTTGGAAGTCATTACTTCCCTTGAACAATAAACTATTGATTATTTCTCATATATTGTGCATGGTGTATTATGGTGTATTGGTGTAACTCTTATACTATTGTTCATTACTCATTGGATATAGTTTAATGGTTTAAGTATAAGTTGATAAAGGTTTTAAATTGTACTTGATACTAATTCACCCCCCTCTCAGTATCAACAATCGGTATCAAAGCAGGTTACCTTCAGTAAAGTTTAACCACTGGAAGGAATATCCTATGCGGAAATGGAAGACAACATTCCAAATGGGATTCGACCATTTGATGGAAGCAATTTTGAATACTAGAAAAATAGAATGGAAACTTACTTGAAAGCTCTTGGGGCAGATGTTTGGTTCTCAGTTGCTTCAGGATATAATGTTTTGAAGAAACCAAAGACTGTAGCTCATAAGGAAGAAAAAAGGAAAAACAAACTGGAAATAGATACCATCCTAGATGGATTGACAGATTCATTGAAATCCAAGGTGGGATCATGTGCATCAGTAAAAGAGCTTTGGGACAAGCTACAAGACCTTTATGCAAGGGAAGAAGCAGAAGAAGAAAAAGAAGTTGAAGAAGATTACAACATATCAGATTTCAAAGAAGAAAATAGAGGTCAGTTCTTTTGCTTTAATTGTGAAGGAGTAGGACATGTTGAATTTGAATGTCCTCATCTAAGGATTGAAAGAGATGACAATGAAGAAGAAGAAAATCATAAAGTAGAAATGATTCA
>ML860529.1:24850-37746 GCA_009831015.1 Picea engelmannii
GCATTTCGTAGGCCTTGGTATTAGTTCACAATTTCAAAACATGGTTCTGCACGTAGTTCCTATCAATCCTTGTACATTCAAAACTGGAATGGACACACACAACTTCATTTTTACATGCACAAGGTTAACCCAAAAAATTGGGTGTCAACAATGTTAGTATGGTTTCATCCCACTTAAAGAAACAATCAATGTCCATGATGATGTACTTGTGTCCCCCTCTAGATGAGGGGTTTCACATCATAAAGTTGATTCCCCACTTACATAAGGGACCGATAGTGATGAAAGGATGCATAGGAGTTAGTGAAGATATGGTTTTATGGGTGAAAACTTGATACTTCACACATATCTTGATGACATGAATGAAATCATGGAAAAGGGTGGGCCAAAAATAACCAGCAAGGATGAACTTCTGGGAAGTCAACATTCCTAAAACATTCCTACTACAAGCACCACTATGACAGTCATTAAGGGAATGTTAATCTTGATCTAGGGTCAGGAATTGATGTAAGACCATATCTATACCTTGCATATATATGTGATATCCAATGAGAATATATTGAGAATCTTGATGGTGGATGCACTAACGATCATCCCAAGAGAGGTGTGGGATGAAATTTTGAGCATGAAGAAAGGTTAGGATGTCATTGTACCATGGGTTGTCTGACAAAATCAAGAATAGGTTCTCATCTAGGAATTTGTCCTTCACTCGTGGGTACTTGGTGTCAGATGGGATATTGTTGATAAACTCGACAAAAACAAGAGGCTTCTTTCTCTTAGGAGTTATGGAATCTACATCAAATTATTGAAGATTTATGATCCATTGAGTGAGATTTCCATTTATAATTTTTTTATTGAGTAAGGACTACATGGGGTTTGACTTTGCATTGACTTTTGTGGTGGAAAGAAAACTGTTATAGCATACTTTTTATACTCCATGAACAATAGATATAGATATCTTCTCTTCATGATTGTAGTTGAGAGGAAGACCTGATAGGTTTTTTCTTATATAGTAGATGACATGCTCACAACCATCATCCCTTGTTGAAATAACACTCTGGCGACAAACATGTATGAGGCAAATAGGTAATGGGTATAATATTTGTTGAAGTCAAGGGTGTTAATTAATGGGGCATTATAAAGAGAATTATTTAGGGTGTCAAAATATTGTTGCATCTATTCATCCCATTTGAATGGAATGTTTTGGCATAGAAAAATTAAGACTCTATGTGGACAAGTACTGGTGTAGTTAGGAAAAAAGCATCGCAAAAAATTGACTTCACCTTTTAGACTTTGCAATTGGGACAAGGTCTTGCGAGGAAGAATTTTGATAATAGCCTATAATTTCATAGGGTCCATTGTGATTCACTACTGGGAAATGATGAAGCCCAATAATCTTCCCATAGTAACACAAAATATGAACATGAGGGGTTTTGGACATGCATTTTGGGTGCAATTTTGAGAAATATCATAAGGGTTGAGGAGATGCATAGTAAAAGTGCATTCAATATGTGTAGTAAAAGTGAATAAGAAGATAAAGAAAGGAAATCAATCAAGGAGATAAAGAAGGAAAAGAAACATGTGGGCGAAAAGGAAGGAAAAGTAGCATGCAGGCAGGAAAAGCATGCACGAAATGTGTGTTGTCATGAGTTGTAATGAGTAATAATGACTTTTCATAGGGTTTTGGGATAATATAGTAGGGTTTTGAGCCCTAAACTCTATGTATAAATATTTAATGGGTTGTGAAGAATATGTTGTTGGGTGAATAGGCTGAGAATGAGAGAGATTCTATGTTTGAAGGTTTAGGGGAGAGTTTGGAAGAGAGAGGCTTACACTTCAGATTGGCTATGAAGGATGGGGAATGATATCATGAGGTTTCTATTGTAGCACAGTGCGCAAGCCTAAGATGAACTGCATGAATAATAATAAAGAATCCAGTCGTTGTGGACGTAGCCCAAATATTGTGTGAATCACATTAAATTATCTGTTTGAATGTGTCTTTTTATGTGATTGTTCATGGATGTTCTATTTATGCATGATTAGATATAGCTATGTTTGTTATATGAGTGATGTGTAGTAATTACAAATGTTCTAGTGAATGGTCTATGTTGCAATCAACATTATAATGGTGTTGTATAATTGAATTTACCAATTAATCAAGGGATAAGAGACATAAAATATTTCACATAGGGTATATAAGTATCAATGAACATGTTGATGACCTCACATCCCCCCATCCCTGCAGAAAATTGGTTTCTACAATCCCAGTAGATACCTTGGGTGAGACTTCACTTACATGCAGGTGATGCCAAAAGGGTCGGTATCTAAAGGGTTTTGTTGGTTAGATAACTTGAACCTAAGGTCTTACAACCGTGCACCAACAAATGGTTTTGTTGATGGCACCCATAATATGTGATTGAGGGAATGTTTTGGAGATTGACTAAGAAAGAGATCATCAAATGGATGGAAATGAAGGAACAAGAATTTTCTTGAGGAGGGAATAGAAACACTCAGATGAGAAATGAACAATGGTTGCAATGGTATGTGTTTACAAAGCTGCATGAGATTTTGTTTGGTGAATTTCTGATTATTTTAACTGAATGGTTAGAAAGGTTAGTGGAATATACTGGGAGATATTGTGTTGTAGTTCCGAGGAACTGGACTCGTGAGTTAGTAAAACAATTGAATTATGTAAGTAATAATACTTTCTGCGTAGTTGATTTATGGTTGAACAACATACTAGGGCGTTACATTATGAAATTTGCAATATATTGTGCATATAAGGTTGTTGGCACAGGGGAAGACCCAGGGTTCAACGCTTCAACAACGTACCAACAAAACCCTAACTACCATCCCTTTTAGAAACACCTGCGAAGCAGATGAAGTCTCACCCAAGGTAGAGGCAGGGGTGTTTGCAAGACTCAGGTGTCTGCAACCTTAGTTGGGACACATATATGTGATTGTAATACTTAACAAAGCCCTTAGCATCGACAGTTCATCAATATTTAACCACTATATACTCTGTAGATAAAATAGAGCATCGCATCATTCATTCAGATCTGATGTATCTAAGCACTTATCATAGAGAAGTAGGTTATATCTAACATATTTAGGCACTAGAATATTCATATAAGTCAAATATAACATCCATATACATCAATAGCACAAAACATAAATAGATCTATCTATCTATATCAAAGCACTTAGCAAGTAAAGACACAAACACATCAACACATTGCACAAAGAAGAGCAACACAACATATACGTGGTTCACCCCCACCCTAGGTCTACATCCACCAACTTTTCTTCTTTATTATCTTCTTCAATAGGTTACATGCACAGAGTCTCAACACCCTACTCCGCATAGGACAGGAGATCTGTGTAGCTTGTTAAATCCTCCTTCCCCGAGTAGATATAATCATTCAACCTTCCACAACCTCTTACAATGACTTGCACTTAGCTCTGCAAGTCTCACACAGTATGCACAAAGAACTTACAATCCTTCATTCACATAGATATAGCACTTAGCCATTCATAACTACTCCTTTCTTACATTTCCTAGACATCTATTTATACTTTACAAAGTAGTCCTAAACATGGGTAAACCCATGGGCTGACATCTCATACCCGTTACATAATCCCAAATCCCAAAAAGGGGCTGAGATCCTACGATCTTTGCTTCATCTTGTGCCCCTCCTTCAACAAGCTATCGAAGCAACAAAATAGGTCAAACTTGACCAAGGATCTCCCAAAACTTGGTCAAGGGCCAACAGGCCCCCAACACTCACCTACGACTCATCCCGAGTCACTCTGATCTGGGTAGTTCTGCCTCGAAAGCCTCGAGCATGGCTCGAGCTACTTCAACTTGTTGTTGTGCCATGGCCTCTTGTGCAGCGAACTCTTGGATGACTACCTCGTTCATAGGTCCCGCCAGGCGTTGTTCAGCTGCGGTGACAACCTGCTCCGATTCTGCTCCTTGTCCTTCGACCTCTGTGAAAAATTGGTAAGCCTTATCTTGTACAGGTTGGAGCCTCTGAGTTACTTCCATAACTCTGCTCTAGATAGTGTGGATCTTCTACTGGGTAGTGCATTTATCTTGGGAGCACTTCATTCTTTCCATAGCTGACAGGGGCTTCAACTGTGCTTGTATCGTTTTGGCTTGATACTTCACCTCTTGGAGCTGCTACTCCAGTGCCTTTAGTTATGTATTATCAGTGATTTGCTCATAGGTTTGGGCACTATGATCAGTAAGTTTCTTACATTCCATAGCAAGGGATTTTATTCTCTCAACTACGCTTTGAGTAGTTGCTTCTCTTTGATCCCTTACATCCTGTGGGGTCTCGAGCACTGCGTGGAGCTCTAAGTTTGCTATGCATTGTTGTAGTTGTTGGATATCTTTTGCAAGCTTCTCTACTTGTTGTGTGACTCAATCCTATGCCTTTATTTCTACGATTTTCATAGAGAGAAGTTCTCTGCTAACTACTTCTTTCACTTCGAGTTACTCCGCAAGCAACTGTTATTTTCCTTTTTGTATCTATGCTTTTTCTTCATCTAACTTTGCTTGGAGAGCAATATTTTCTTGTTATGTAGCTCAACGCTGCTCTACAAGTACTCCTTGCACTCTCTTCAAGGTCTGGGTGTCTTGTTATGTTTCTTCTTGTGCTCCTCGAAGGTGAGCTTCGACTGAATCAACTAGTTGGGGGATTTGGGCTGACTCATCTACCAACTCTTATTCTCCCGATGGCAGGGGCGCAGTGGAGACTGTGCGGCTGGACTGAAGGGCTTGATATACCCCTTGGAGTTCGATTTAAATTCTATCATACATTTCCTCTTGCTTCACTCCTTGTTTCTCAGTTATTTCTAGTGAAGCATCGTTCAAGGCTGCTATGATGAAGTCAAAATCATCGGAGGTAAGGACAGTCTACATCTTGGTCATGGTGGATTTCGATTTCTTCTGGGAAGAAGGTTTCAAGGGGGAAACCTTCCTCTTTTTCAAGGGGTCAACCTTGTCTCTGGGTGGTGTTACTTCATTGGGCTTCTATTTAGCTTCTACTTCGTCATCACCCCCTCGATCAGGTGACACTAAAGGAGTCTTTCCTGAGGTGTTGCTTAAGTTTTGGACCTCCTCAGTCTTCTTCTTTCTGTTGGTTCCGGGTGGATTATGTTCTTTATGAGTGTCCTCTGGGCTGTCAAGATCATATATATCTATGGGGTTGGCGGGGATTGTTGGGCCCAAGATATGATCACTTTTATGATGGTTATTATACACTTTTGCCGCATGTACATATGTGTTTTTCATATTTTAAAGGAGCTTTTTGAAGAATTTCATGATAAAATGGTATGATCGACATAAGGTATGTATAATTCATGTTTAATGATTGTATCAAGTATAATTCATCATGTTTTATGATTCCAAGAGATAATTCACGTTTTTCTAGTGTTACAGGGAAAAAACGCACTACGCTTCTAGTTTCGGCACTTGATCTGGCACTCATTCTGGCACTCGCTCCAGCACTTGATCCAACACTCTGTCCAGCACTACGTATTGCACAAAAATGCAGGGTGACTTGGCGGTTAAGGTATTAGCGGAGAATGATGGGAAAATAGAGCACGTGGGTTTTGTTTATCCTTGCCCCCTCCAGCTATTGAGCTCCTGACAACTCAGTTTCAATTGTTCAAGAGGGCAATTACTGGCTCGCTTCATTTTAACAGTTAGGGCATCATTTATTATAATTTGTTGAATTTAGAAGTGGTTTGACCCTCCTTTGGTCGAACACTTGGTCTGTAATATTATAAATATCACTAGGATGGTCAAAATATTGTTAACCAAGTAGAAGAACCAGTGTATTGGAGACAAACTCATTTTTCTCTGTTTTGAGTTCTTACATTGCCAGAATTATGCCAGAACTGCGTTTTCAAGTTTTAATGGTGAATTCATCTTGTTAAGCTCATGGTGTGATTTTAGGGAGTGACCACGACTTGCTGGGGGGACCACCAATAGTTTGGTAATTATCTTCATGTTTGTTTATTCTTTTCCTAATTTAATTGTTCTCTTTTATTTTTCGTACATGCATATTTTTATTGTGTTAACTAGTTTGTTGTAGCTTAATTGTTTTGACTCTTTTTTTGCAGGTTAGGATGATGAGATGTGTTAACATGCATTGATTTTGTAGATTAGGAACAAAATTGCAAGTCTCTATACTAACCCCATATGCAATTAGATGTTATATCATGCTTGATTTATGATTGTATAGTCTAGTTTAAAACATAGTTTAATTATAATAGAACTGAGTTTGATTTGGGTTTTCTTTGACAAGGATTGATGGATGGATAGAATTAATTCCATTTTTTAATTATAGCTTGCATATTTTAGTTTTATATAGATCTCGTTTAATTAGTTGTTGGTTAATGTAGATTGTTAATTTACTTTTTAATATCATAGTTTAATTTATGTTTTTAATTATTTCCTTATTGTAGCTTGAATGGTTAGAGTAGACATATCATAGTTTTATTTTATGCAATTTCCTTTCCTAGAATTAAAATGCAATGATATTTCTTAGTTAATGGTTGAATCTAGTTTTTCTTACATACTATAGGAATCTAATGATGATCTCGTTATGTTGTTGATGGTTTATACATGAATATGGAGGGTATTTAACATTGTTTTGTCATGACTAAACTCTCATTGGATTGTTTAATACATACCTTTCATTTTGCCATTGAGATTAGTGTTGAGCTTATACCATTGGAATTGTCCTTTGTTGTCAAGTTCCATCAAGATATTATCCGACATCGAAGACATTCACACAACCACCAACATTATATTTGAATTGTCATAGGTTAAGCAATAGTTCCCTTGCTTTCATAGATTAAAGAATAGTTTCCTTCTTTCATAGATCATAATAGATAGTTTCTTGCTTTCATAGCTTGGGAAATACTTTTATTGTTGTTGTAGGGTAGATTGAATTTTCTTTGATAGATTAGATAGTAGTTTTCTTATCATAGAATAAGAATTAGTTGTTAATCTTTCTTGCTTTCAATAAAATAGATTTCCTTTCATGCATTAGAAATAGTCTTGCATTGAGCATTTAGTCCAATTTCCTCTTAGATTTCCTTTCATGCATTAGAAATAGTTTTTCATTAAGTATTTAGTCCACTTGCCTCTTAGTCTAGAAAGTTGTTCAATGAGAAATTTTATTTTGATTGCTTGCAGTAGTTAGTTTCCTTTGCTTACTTGTATTTTTCTTTACTAGGTTAGTTAGGTGCCTTTGCTTACTTGTCTTTTGATTTAGTAGGTTAGTTATGTGTCTTTGTTTACTTGTTTATTTTCTTTAATAGGTTAGTTAGGTGTCTTTTCTTACTTGTTAATTTGTTTGATTTCATAGGGTAGTTTCTCATTGAATGTAGGTTGACAAGTTAAAGAAGTTTTATTTTGTCATTTTCTTATTATGCTTAGTAGTTTGCCTTTCTTTATTGTTGAACTGGTTTTCTTTACATAGGGTTTTACTGTGTTTTTAGTGCATATAGAACAACCATCATTTTTGGTGTCGTTGTCGGGGAGTTGTCTCAAGGTAAGAAGTAGTTAGGAACTAGATCATTTCTAGACCTTAGCATTAGTTTGGTGGCGGGGGGAAATTTAAGATGAGAGGTAAGAACCTGCGCATTTTCTATAGCAGGTTCCCCCAAACCCAATGGTAGTTTTTCTTTTTGTTTTTATTTTTTTATGAATAGACCTAGGAATCAAATGGTAGATTTTTCTTTTTGGTTTTGCTTTATTTCATGAACAGGCCTAGAGATCCATAAGGTAGATACATTAAATCAAAATCATACCTTTCAACCAAGGTTCCTTCCGATCTCTTTGGGGGAAGGAACATTCCTCTTATAAAATCCACAGACCGATACCAAAAAACAGGAGCTAGCTCAACTCAAAGAGATAAAATAGTCTCTGAAGAGACTAATACAGGGAGCACTATAGAACAAGAAATTGAAGAATCAATCATATTAGGATAGGGGGAAAGACCACTCAAGTCTTCCATAGAACCAAACAATACGACCTTTTCTTTTACACCACCACCAGAGGACCCTAATTTTAAGGACATCATAGACCCTGAACATGTGAGTCTTTTGCTTGGTAGTTTAGCCAATGTAATCATCTCTCAAATTGACAAAGAAACTTTGGCACCAATAGTCTCAATTGGATCAAGTAGAGTCCCAAATATTCAATCCATAGGAAGACCTTTCCATCAAAGGGAAACCTTGTTTTCTTCAAAAGTAAAACCACCTAGGTATTCTCTTTTTGGAAACCAAGCCAATATGGATGATCAGGAGGACCATAACAATGTAAGACACAGAGAGGTGGATGAAACTGGAAATCAAACTGAAACTACCTTCGGGTTTCCGATATTAGACACCACTCCAAATGTCAACATGAAGAATATTCCTCTCTTAGCACTGCCTACCTTTTATGGTAAAAATAGTGAAGATACAGACACCTTCCTATTTGAATTTGACATCTTGTGTAGGAGCTACAACTACGTACAAGATGGCCAAGAACTAAAACTCTTTCCGACCACCCTCAAAGACTCTGCACTAATATGGTTCATGGGGTTGGGAGAATCCATGAAAGACATATCTCTTAAGAAGTACCAAGACTACTGCAAGACCAAAGAGTCTTGTAATGACATCTTTAAAATACAACAGTTATAATACGAGACCCTTGAAGACTATATGGAAAGATTTGGTTATATTTCCCAGAAGTCAAAATACCATGACCTCCTAGAGGATGAAATTAGGGCTCTTTTCCTTAAGGGAATTTCAAAAGAATATTTAGATATTGTTAACTTTATGGCATCAGGTGACATCTCTCATAAACCATTTTCTGAAATATGTGAAATGTGTAAAAATTACTTAAGGAGTAGAGCCAAAACAGGGAAGAATGTTCGGGACCCTTACAATAGAAGCTTAAAACCAATTAGTTCAGGTGGTATTACGAGAGTAGATATAGGCAACCTTTTAGAAAACTTTAAGACTGACATCTTAAGCACAATAGGTTCCCAATTGGATACCCGTAAACTAAAAAAGAAACAGGAGGAGGAGAATGCAACAATGAGCATATATTGCCCAAGATGCAGGAGGAAGCATTCCTCAAGGGAGTTCCCATTATATAACATTTCAGTTTGTGGCTTCTGTACAAAAGACCATGTGACTGAAAATGTCCATCATTGCCCAGTTTATTAGCCATCTATAGGGGTGTAGATCCCAGGGAGTCTTCTTATGCACCTAGGAGTCCATGGAAGCCTAGGAATCAACCCACATACCCGGATCTACAATCCCAAGTTCCACCCTATTATCAACAACAACAGTGGAACTCACCAGGTTGGAAACACTAGTCTACTCAGTACCAAAATCCTTGGATTCAAGGATGAAGGGGAGGAAACAACCAAGGAAACACTCAAGCTCCACCTATCCCTATGTCCAACCATCCTTATCCTCAGTTCCCATCAAACACTCTGCAACTTTTTCCAGGTTTTATTCCACCACCCTTACTTCCTATTCCACAACAACAACCGCTACAATATCAAAATACAAGCTCCCCAAGATCGACACTATTACTGGCACAACCAGTGTCGAACCCCGATAATAAGCCCCCTCAACCTCTTAAAAATGTTGAGATACAGGCTTTCCCAACATATGTTATTACTCTTGTTCCATTACAGAAAATTCAACTAAGATTGGGAAACGTTCTGGAGAGGTAGAGACCCTTAGTAGTCATCCAGGAAGAATAAGAAGAAGAAATCACCAAACAACCCACGAATGACACTAGGTGGGAAGATGATTCTAAAGAATCAAGAAACCAAGCTTCCCCAAAATGAACCTTTACAAATTACGAAGGTCCCTCCTTATCCAGACCGATTGGTAATCGAGAAACCTACCACCCGACCAGAATTTGATATTTTGAATGAATTGAAAAATATTTGTGTCAAGATTCCCCTAATTCAAGTCATTAAAGACATTCCAATCTATAGTAAGGTAGTCAAAGAATTGTGTATTAAGAATCCAGGTAGGAAGAAAAAGGACCCTCCTACAGTACATTTGGTAGGAGGACTTTATGAATACATATCAAAGAAGCTAAAACTAGAAAAATATGGGAATCCAGGAAACCCAGTAGTGACCATAACCATTAATGAGGTCTCCATTGGAAACACTCTCATAGACCTAGGGGAATCCATCATTGTTATGAATGCTACTACCTTGGAACAATTACATTACAACTTCTTCTTCGGCCTACCCCAACCATTTTGGAATTAGCAGATAAGACTAGGGTTATACCTGAAGGGGTTTTAGATGATGTCGTGGTTACTTTAGCCTCATGGGAGTACCCCGTATATTCTCTTGTCACTCATTCAAAGTATCCTGCCATAGGCCATCTCCTTATTTTGGGAAGACCTTGGCTAGCCACAACCAATGCATTTATTAGCTGTAGAGAAGGAGAAATGACCATCTCAAATGGTCTCTCTATCCAGAACCTCACCATTTTCCCTCCAAATCAACCTATTATGGAGAATCTATGGTGGTTTGAATGTCCATACGAGAACGAAGACTCGGAAGAACCTATATTTCCTAGTGACCATGCAAGGACACTTTAGTACCATAAAACATAAAATGTGCTAAACCAATTTATTTCTGCTATCACATGTGTGGATTTTCCACAGTCTTTTCCCCAATTTGAGTACATGTTTAGGGAATAATTTCAAGAACAATTGGATCCATCCATTTTGTCTTCGAAATATTTCATTTTCGAAATAGATGAATCTACCATGTCTTATACTATGCCCTACGAGATTAGTCCAGGGAATTTTTTACATATAAAATGCGGGCTAGATACAGACCAACAAAAACAGTTAGTAGATATCCTTAAAGGACAATCATGAGCATTTTCCTGGGAATACACTGACATGAAGGGTATACACCCTGACACATGCATCCATCACATATATACCCAGGGGAAAGTAACACCTATTAGGCAACCCCAAAGAAGGATGAACCCAACACTCAAAGATATAGTCAAGGAGGAGATCCAAAAGTTGTTAAATGTTAGATTTATCTATCCCATATTTGATAGTAAGTGGGTATCCCCACTTGTAGTGGTTCCAAATAAAGTGACTAGGAAATGGAGAATTTGTGTTGATTTCCGGGAAATCAATAAGGCCACTCTGAAAGACTACTTTCCTCTCCCTTTCATTGACCAGGTTCTAGATACCTTGTCTGGAAAGAAGTATTTCTCCTTTATAGATGGGTACAATGGGTACAATTAGATTCTTATAGCACCTGAGGACCAGGACAAGACTACCTTTACTTACCCTTGCAGCACTTATGCCTATAGGGTCTTACCATTCGGATTGTGTAACACTTATGCCACATTTAAATGAGAAATACAAGGGATATTTTTCGATCTTATTCATGATTGTGTGGAGGTATACATGGATGACTTCACAGCATAGGGAAACAATTACCAGGAAGCCTTAGAGAACTTAGAAAAAGTCCTCATCATATGTCAGGAAATTAACCTATCTCTAAGTCATGAAAAATGAAAAATGTTGCTAACTGAAGGAGTGGTTCTAGGACATCATGTTTCATCTGAAGGGATAAAAGTTGATCCTGCAAAGATTGAGGTCATTGTTAGACTTCCACCCCCTAAGACTCAGAAAGAGATGAGAATCTTTCTTTGACATGCCGGATATTACCGGTGATTTATTGAAAATTTTACAAAGATTGTTGCACCTATGTTTGGATTATTAATAAAATATGTTGACTTTCTTTGGATTGAGTAGTGTCAAACTGCCTTTGAAACCTTGAAAGATAATCTGTCTATGGCACTAGTTCTTAGAGGGACTAATTGAACTCTCCCATTTCATATATCCATTGATGCCTTCGACACCACAATAGGAGGGTTATTAGGGTAGAAAGAGGACCAGTAGTCCTATGCCATTTATTTTGTGAGAAAGAACTTGTCCCCTACCGAGTTGAACTACACAGTCACCGAGAAAGAATTCTTGGCAGTTTTTCATGATATTAACAAGTTTCTTCATTACATTATAGGTTAAGAAGTATTTGTACATACCGATCATTCTTCCATTAGGTTCCTCATGAATAAACCTATAACTAATGGTCGAGTGACCAGGTGGATTTTATTATTGCAATAATTTAACATCGTTGTGCTTGACCGACCTGAAAAGGTTAATGTAGTAGCTAACTTTCTTTCCTGAATACAGAATGAGGATGATGATATCATTGTAAATGACAGTTTCCCAGACGAGCACCTCTTTTCCCTTTCTATCAATACCCCATGGTTTTCAGATATAAAAAACTATATAACCACTAGGAAGTTACCGTCTCATTTGTCACCTCATGAAAAGCGGAAAATTATTACATGGAGTGATTATTACTCTTAGGTTGTTCATGATATTTTTTTCACAAGTCCTGATTTGATTATTCGTAGATGCGTCTGAGAGTACAAGGTACCTGATATACTAGGAAGTTGTCATGATGGACCATGTGGTGGCCATTTTTCCGACAAACGTACAACATATAATGTGTTACATTCGGGTTACTATTGGCCTAGCATTTCAAATATGCGGCCAAGTATGTGAGAAGTTGTGATAGTTTCCAAAGGATAGGAAGACCTATGTCAGCTGACAAAATTCCTTTGCATGCCCAAGTTATGATAGAACCCTTCGAAAAATGGGCCCTCGACTTTGTAGGACCAATTTCACCCATGTCCCATAGGAAGAACTATATTTTGGTTTCTACGGACTATGTCACCAAATGGGTAGAGGCAAAATCCCTATTCGGGGATACAGAGAAGTCTATTGTCAAATTTATCTATGAAGACATATTTA
>ML860530.1:0-13057 GCA_009831015.1 Picea engelmannii
AAAAAAAATTGGAATAGAGGATGGCACAATCACCAAAGATGGATCACAAGTCAAATATGGCACAACCACCAAATTAGGATCATAAGTCAAGAGACCTTCATCCTTCATAAAACTCACAATCTCTCCAAAAAAAAAATTATTTAGAATGAGCTTAAATAAGTCTATAACCTTTTACATCTTCAAAATATCTAACAAAAATGCACTTATCACTCTTAGGCTCTAATGTTTTCCTTTTCTCATCAAGAATGTGAGTGCATGTTTCATTACCAAACACACAAAAGTAGCTTAAATCTATTTTAATTGTATCCATTCTTTTTTTGGTGTTATATATTTAAATTCTTTGTGGGATTGTGATTAACTATGTATTTTTCACAATTAATGGATTCCACCCAAAAATGAGTACTTAATCCATTACTGGATCATATAATTTTCCATTCCTTTTAATGTGCAACTTTTTTTTCTCAGTAACACCATTTTATTGTGGTTTATATAGAAAAATTTGTTGCAGTGTAGTAATTTGTCAATTTATTGTTAACATATTCACCTCCATTATATGTTCTTAACTTATGAATTTGATTTCTAGATTTCTTTTCTGCAAGGGCCTTGTAAGTGAAAAACATGTCAAAAAAATCACTCTAAAGTTTTAACAAATAAACCCGAGTGAAGGTGATCAAGTACAGGTTCAGGATATCCTACAGAAGTCCAATGACAAGTACAAACAGCGCCATGATCAACATCGGGTGCCACATAAGTTTCAAGTGGGCGACAAAGTTTGGTTGCACTTGCAGAAAGAACGCCTTAAATGACCCCATCAGAAGCATCGCCCACTCCGTTATGGGTCGTACACCATGACCAAGGCCATGGGGGATCATTCTTTTGAGTTCAACATTCCTCCTTTCCTTGGTCTGCACCCAGTGTTCAACGTGGATCTCCTTCGCCCTTATTTCCCATCATTATTGGACACCTTAGAAGTAGCAGAACAGCTGACACCAACAAGGCTCAACCCCAACTGCATACAACAGGAATCCAGTGATCATATTATGGACACACGGATCAAGGGAACTTGACAGCAAAGGATCCAGCTTTATTGAGTCGTCAAAGCAAGGCAGCTCCTGCACCAAGGCAAGTGGCTCACCCATGGCCAAATTCAGCAGAAATTTCCTCATCTGATAGGGGAACTCAATGAAATGGAGACCATTGCTTCCTAATGAGGGAGGATTGATCCAGGTGGATATTTGTGGCCACCCACCTTTTCCAACTAGCTCAAAACAGTTTTCTGGCAATTTTGGTAATTTACTATATTTAGCAGTTTTTCACTTCCGGAGTCGTTTTGAGGCCCTAAACGATGTTTTTTGGGAAAAGGGGGAGAAATATGGAATTCCTTTCGATATTTCCCCTAAAATTAATCTCATCGACGACACCTTTCCAATGAGCTATCATACTCCTAAAATGGATATCGTATGCAAAAGTTATGACCCCGGGAAGTTGATGTACTAACTTACCCAAATGGAGCCCACATGACTTTTGGTGCTTCATCTCCTAGGGTTAGGTTTTTGGATGTCTAGAGTTTTTGGAATTCATGTTTATTGTAAAAATTCCTTCAAATCCTCATTGTAATCATCTTCTTGTGAATTATTCCAGCCATAACATCTCTTCTCAGAGATGAGTCGCTGCCATTCCAACAAACTTGTTTTCATTGCATTTTACAGTTTCAGCTTATTTCCTTATTGAATAGAAAACCAGTTTTACTATATCTCTGTTATTTTTTGTTAAGCACCTGTTAATAATCTGTATTCATTTTTTTATGCTCATAAAATCTAGATTGGAAAGGTACAAGGGAGGAGAGGTGTACCAAGAGGCACATTTGTGAAAATTGTCCCAATGATGTCTGTTGAGAACACAACCAAAGAAAACACCATCTCTGCAAGAAATCAGAGGAATACCGATCACCATATTTGATTACACAATTTTTGCAATGAGTGATAGTTTAGATGACCAAACCACTCATACCAAATTTTTCTCACTGTTCATTTCTATGAGCAATAAACACTGATGGAAGAGATGATGACCCAAAGTTGTCCAATCTATACAACCTAGTAATATCATCAATAAATCTAGTTCTTATGACATGCTTAGGATATTTTAAATCCTTGATTACAACTTGGTTATCTGAAAATTCTATTGTTTTTCCTTTACCTAAATGAATGATTTGATACACTAATATAAATTTACAAGAAATACTTTGAACACATAATACATCATTAAAATGGCAATCATCTAGATGAATTGTTCTATACCAACAAATATTTGTTTGGTATTACTTTAATAAAGAGAAGAAAAGATGGATTGATCCTTATTCATATGATAACATGATCCATAATCAATAATCCACTCATTATAAGAACAATTAGATGTTACATTAAAAAAAAAAGAATCAGAAAGTGCATATCCATGAGAAGAAGAGTTAGAAGAAGAAGAATCAAGATTAATGGTGTGTTTCTTCATTGTTTCTTATAAGGCTTCCATCTTCTTGAAACATTTAAATTCCAAATGAATATGTTTACGATAAAAATTACGATTCCTCTCAATCATTTTTCCTTTTGATTTAGTTCCTTTATCATCATTTGGAATAGGATTTGACTGAGAGGATTTGGGACTTTTGTTTTTTTTGTTGTTGCAAGGATGTTGCTTCTTGATATTATTGGATTTATCAGTATGTTATGTCTCCAAGGCTTTGTTAGACGTACTTGTAGTGTTGATCACTCCAATATGAAATAGGTTATCATTCTCTCTAATCAAAGAATCGGAAAAAGCTTCAAAAGTGGGCATTTTGTAAGTAGCCCCTTGACTAATAAAAGCTTCTCTAGTGGAGTGAAAGTAGATAAAAAAAAAATAGAATATGCAGTTCCAATCTTGGTAAGAATAGCATATATAATTTTATCATACATATTGATTATTTTACATTCTACGAGTGAAATTCTGAGTGTTTTTTGAACTTAGAGAAATCGTTAATATTTAAAGCAGTCAATTGATTTTCAATCTAGTGGGTTCGAATCTCATTGTGTTTACCAATCATGTTTTCCATATTTTACCATGCTACATATGGGGTATTGATTCCTTGAAGGTGAGACTAAATATCACTATAGATGGACATTCTAATTAATCCATGTGCTTCATCATTTTTATTCTCCCATTTGGCTTTCTTTAATGCATTAAGAGGGGAAATTTATTTTCCCGAGATAACCTAGTAAAGTCCCCTACTTTGCAATATATCCTCCAAATGGGATTTCCATAAAAATTAGTTTGAATGGGAAAGAAGGAGATCACTTGGACTATCCATATGACAATATGCAAGTAATATGACTTCAAAAGTATAAATTGACCATTTAGATAGAAATCTCTTAAAAAAATAGGCAGTTTCAAAAAAATGACATTGAAAATGAAGTCCAAATGTCAAAGTTATTGTCTTTTGAAGAAAGGAATAAAAAGGAACTAACATGCCATGTGAAAAATGGAGGTTGATAAATGTGGTGATGGGTGCACAATGATTTTTTTCAATAAAAAAAAACACCTCCTTCTCTAACTTTCTCTATAAGTGAAGATCCATGCACCTTGATTAAATTTCCTTCAAATAAGATATGGAGCACTCAAGACTCAGGTGTTATGAAAACCGTAAGTAATTTTGATTGGAAATGGATCCATGAGAAAGTGGGGGAGAAACCATTCCCCCCATGGATGATAATTCCATTGCCTTTTAGGCAATGGTTTTAGCCTTTTCTAGGATCTCTAAGGTGTAGCTGACCAGGTTTGTGAAAATAATTTAAGAAATATTGGAGGCTAAGATCCCCCTAACTTATTCAAGGTGGAAGTATCTTGATTTGTTGGATATAGGGTTGGTGGGTCAATTCAATAGGATTTGTATTTTGTCTCAGACAATTGCTACTTGAGTTCATAAATCATGGAAACCATTGATAAAGGGACAGCTTCATCACTTTTTTTGTGGGCGAGGTTTTTTTTCTTTCTTATTTGAGTTCAAAGAGAAAGAGGAATGTACCTAAAAAAATTATCCCCATATTTAAATCCAAAGAATGGAATCCCTTCAATGGTTCCTATTTAGGTTAGTATTCCCCACTTGCCTCTCCATTTCTAGATTGACGATGCCTTGACATGAATTGGAAATACGCTAGGGAAATATATTAATAGAATGGAGCCAAGAGAAAACATGTTCTCATGTGCAAGAATTTGTATGGAGGTAGGCTTGGAAAAAAGGCTCCCAGAGGTAGTGATGATTTTGATGGAAAAATGGAAGCACCTGCAGCAACTGGATTATGAGTTTCTTCCATTCAAATGCAAGTTGTGTCATGAATATGAAAAATTTTACAAAATATTGTAAGAAATATAATAACCCTTCAAAATCGAATGCGGGGGGAGTGGAAGAGAAATGGAAAAAGGTACCAATGAAAGAAGGAAGTGGATCAAATTAGGGCAGAAGAAATCACCCCCAATTAGGGTTGGCTCCACCATGACCAAAACTTGAAATAATGGAGGAATCAAGGGGGTTAAAGGTTCCACCTCTCTTTCCCATGGCCCCTTGGTCATTGCTTCTTGAGTCTCTCTATGGGGAAACAATATATATAGTGCCCTCATGGATGGTGCACATGAGCCTGTTGAGGAGGGAATAGAAAATCAAGAGAATGAACTTCAAAGGGAGCCCTCTTTAGTCCAAGACCCATCACAAGTAATGACCAAGGATGATATAGAGAGAGTAGGGGAATTCTAAGATGAAATGGAGGGCTTCAATGACCAGGAGAACATAAAAAATGAGTATATTCAAATAATAATAGGCCTAGAAGAAACAAAAAATTTCAGAGACACGGAAGTTGCCTTACCAAAGGACAAAGGTAAAGAAATGGATTTGATGGTCTCCACGGATGATGAGACAAAGGAGAAGGAATCAGAAGAGCACTTTCCAAGAACATGAATAAGGAAGGCTACTAGAATCATAAGAGAGGAGTATTCCAATAAAAAACTAATGTTGGGTTCTCAACAAATGCTTCCAAAAATTATATGAAATAATCATAATCTTCGTAAAGATCCTAGAAATAGTGTGTTGGACATGCATTTTGGATGAGAATAACTAAGTTTTGGCAACTGCACCTTAGCAAAGGAAAGAGTAAAAGGCAAGACCAGTGCGCACGGAAAGGACGCATAGTTCAACACAATTTAGTGCAAAAGTAGGAAAAGCAGCAGTTCAGTGCAAAAGAAAGAAAAGCAGCAGTTCAACGCAAAAGCAGGAAAAGAAACAGTTTAGCGCAGTTCAGTGCTAAAGCAGGAAAAGCATCATAGTGTTACTGAAGAAGGAAAAATGGTTATAGCTCGTTAGGATTTTTGGGATTAGTTATTACTAGGGTTTTTTGGGATAAGTTATTACTAGGGTTTTTAGCCCTAACTCTATGTATAAATATGGAAAAAGGGTCGGGGAAGTTGAGTTTGGCTACTAGGAAGAGATTAGGCTGAGAGTAAGAGAGTAGGTTTCTCATGATTGATGAAGAGGTTTCATGTAGAGATAGGATTGCACTGCAGAGCGGCTAGGCAGTTTTGGGGTTTACAATATGTTGTCTCTTTTTTAAGCGCAATGCACAGGATTGAGATGATTATTGCACGAAGACTAATATAAGAAGCCAGTCATTGTGGACATAGCACAAGGATTGGGTGAACCAGGTTAAAATCTTGTGTTTCTTGTGTTTGTTGATGTGATTAGTTGTGGATGTTATGTTTATGCATGATTAATATAGATCTATTTAACATATGATTTATTCGCAATAATAATGAATAATTCAGTAGATTGATTATGTCATGATCTATATTATATTGTTTCTGAACACTAGGGCTTAGGGTACTGAATGAATCTTGGATGGGTTAATGTTGTATAATTGTTCTGGTAAAAATAATGATTGTTAGATAATAAAATTTTGCAGAGGTTTTGTTAACTAATAGAAAGGATGTTAAATAAGGATCCTGTGCATAGGGTGAATAAGTATTAATGGTTATGTTGATGGCCTCATATCCCCTCATCTCTACGAAAACTTGGTTCCTACAACCCCAATAGATACCTCGAGTGAGGATTCACTTGCATGAAGGTGATGTCGAAAGGGGCGGTATATAAGGGTTTTTTTGGTTGAATAACTTGAACCTAGGATCTTATAACTACACACCAACAAATGGTTTTGTGGTCGGGACACGAAATTTGTAATTGCAGGAATGTTTTGGAGACCAACTAAGAAAGAGATCCTCGAATGGAAGGAAATGAAGGATCAATAATTTTCCCAAGGAGAGAATAGAAACCCTCAGATCAACGATGAACAATGGTTGCAAAGGTATCCGTACACAAATCTACATGAGATTTTCTTTGGTGAATTTCTGATTATTTTAACTAAATGGTTGGAAAGGCTAGTGGATAATACTGGAAGATATCAAGCTGCAACTCTAAGGAACTGGACCCATGATTTGGTAAGACAATTGAATTCTATAAGTAATACTACTTCTCGCACAGTCAATTTCTGGTTGAATAGTATAGTAGGGGTTTATATTACAGAATTTGCAGTAGATTGTACCAAGTCATATAGTGTCATGGAGATGGATTTATTTAAGGGCCCATGCAGAAGGTTTATGAAATCATTGGGTACCTATATAAATATGTTGTTGTGTGATAAGTGTGTGATGATGATGGAATATGACTGCTAGGGGGATTCGCACACATAGGGGAACTGGGGATTGAACATGGGATGGTCTGAAGGTAGAAAAGAATGAAGAAAGAAATGAAGAAGGAAGGGAGGGAGTTAGGATGCAGAGAAATGAAGAAGGTGTATCAAAAGAGGAAGATGAATTTGGAGTATTGCGCAGTGGAAGAAGGTATAAGAGGTTGAAGATTGGGGTTGAGAAAGGAGAGTCATGCAGTGAGTATGAGAAGAGATAACCATGTGCACTAATCCAAATCATAGAAATATTTCACGTAGAAGGAGAGGAAAAGGATCCTCGGTTCATTCCTATAATAGAATATTTGTTAAGTCCTACTGAGACTGGATCATGTGTCAAACCCACGACCCTTTATCTGTCACCTAGATATGAGATAGCATTTGAATATTTGTCAAAAGCACTTATAGTTAGTAGAGGAAGACATAATAGTAGTAGTGAGAATAGTGGAAGCAATGCGTTGAGTTAGAGTCATTTGGAATCTCTAGGGGGAGGTACTACGCAAAACACCATGGAAGGGTTAGACAATACATTGAGAATTCTTGAGTTCTAAGGAGTTGGTTTGGAGGACCCAGAACAACATCTATTTGTATGTGAGACAATTTAGGTTGCGTAGAATGTCTAGGATGAGGCCACAAAGATTGTGTAGTTGGCAACAACATTTAGAGTCCACACATTAATATGGTACATGAAACTGCAAAGTACTACACCAACAAGTCAAGCAAGAACACTGGCAGAAATTCAACAAGCATTATTGAAAGAGTTCAAGAATCCAAAGTCTAAATCGCAGTACATCACAGAATGGAAGGAAATTAAACAAGTGTAGAATGAGTCAGTTTGGGACTATGATCAAATATTTAAGGATTTGATGGGTAGATTGACATTCCAAATTCCTGATTAATAACACAAAGAATGGTTTATTTCCAGAATATTGCCACACATTCACTACCGGTTGATACAACAGAAGGTTTTGTTGTAGCCTAAAGCTTTGGAGATTGCAATAAATCTGGAAGCATCTCTCATAGGGGATGGAAAGGGGATGGATCAAGTCCAGACATAATTAGTTTCCTTAACAATCCAATTGGAAGAGAAGCTTACAAAAGGGAAAGAAAAGAGGGAATAGGTCTGGTGTATCACATGTAGGACTGAAGACCACCATAAGGACGAATTCCTAGTCTTTGCGCAATATTTGGCGACAGGAGAACCAAACCCATTACCAAGAGGAGGGTACTGTGAAATATGAAAGAAATTGGGACATCATCTGCATAATTGTCCATTGCTGCATAAATATCAGAGTACACCATAGAATTTATTTTGTAACTTTTGCAAGTAATTCGGGCATGAGGAGAAGGATTGTCGTGCATTCGACCTGATGAGAGAGTGCACTTTAGATATGTATAGAATTCATGAGGAAAATATCGTGATAAAAGGATGTGTTCCACAGTATAACAATCAGATAGGCTTTATTCTAGGAGGTCAAGGAGGATTTGGCAGAGGTCGTTGTAGAGGGGTTTTTGGTAGAGGAGGTAGAAAACCAGTAATATGCTACAATTATAATCAACTGGGACACTTGGCTCATGGTCACTTGAATCCTTGTACAAATTGCACGTATTGTAGAGAATTGGATCATGCAACAGAAGACTGTCTGCAACTTCTTGCAAAGTGGCAGGAAAGAGGGAATTATAACCAGAACCTGAATCAGAATGTACAAAATATATTAGTAGAAAAGTGTGATGAAGGACCTGGAATAGAAGTTGTCACGCATAGAGGATATAAGAAAGGGGTTGACAAAGGGACGTGGATGGATAAATGGGTGAGGAAATCAGTAGGACCTATGATGACATTTGACCCAGAGCAAGAAAAAGAAACATATGAACAAATAAGGAAGAAGATACTAGGATCATATTGGATAGAATCAACATCATCTACACCTCTTACGGTTGACATGCCTTCAGTGTATGATCGTACTATGCCGGAAAGGTCGCTTCAACAGATAACTACTTTGAAATAATTTATGAAATTTTGTTTATAATTGATGAAAGATGAAACTGTGTTAAATGCATTGTGTGGAATGATTGATCATTACGTGCAAGAAAGGGAATTTCCTACTGCGCAGAGGGTAGTGAATCAAGTATTTCATAAAAAGAGGACAAGCAGAGAGTTTAAACTAAATGTGAAAATTGGGGAATATGACATGGACAATGTCATTTATACTTGGGTTCTAATGTAAATTTTTTACCGAAGAAAACATGGGAACTGATGGGGAAGCCTAAGTTAATTTGGTCTCATGTTCAGCGAAGATTGGTGAACCAGCACAAGATAGTACCAATTGGCCGATTGTTAGGGGTACATGTGAATATAGATGGGGTGTGCAGCATAGAAGATTTTGAAGTCATCAAGATCGTATATGATAGTCATCTATATCCAGCTTTAATGGGACTTGAATGGGCCTTTGAAAATCAAGTGATTATTAATCTAAAGAGAAGGAAAATTATCTTTGAAGTAAGGGACTTAAAGGTTACTGCACCATTAGATTCGACAAAAGGAAATAGGTACATAGAACAATATAAAGGGAATGAAATTGGTAACATGTATAACATGACTACACGAATGGATGCCTACATTAATCCGACTATAGATGGTGCATTAAGTTGGAGAAGCATTAGCTCATGTGCATCAGATTCATAGAAAAGTTTGGAGCACTAGAAACAAAGGATGCATGAAGTATCAACCCCATAGTTTGCCTTCATTACTCGATCATTGTGTTGGATTGGAACGGAGTTATGTGACCCACCCAAGTATGATGGTTTGACTGACATAGGATCTTTTATAGGGGTGCTTGAATTGCAGATACTTGAATAGCAAAGATTTTTAGAATTAGATGTTGTCTTAAAAGTCACTCTAGCCATATGGTGGGTTTAACATAAAGAAGTAATAGAAGACTGACAGTAGTGTAAAAGATTAATGAAAGTTATATTTGGTATCGAGGTTGAGTATATTACATAGAGATATGTAGGAGTAAGTGACCTAACAGGTCATATTGTGCAGTACATAAATATGTGGAGTTCGATACCAAAGGAGGAATGGACACATAGGTTCATACATACTAATCCAGGTGGATATCGGTGGCCACCCCCCTATTCCAACTGGCTCAAAACAGTTTATTGGCAACTTACTATTTTTAGCAGTTTTTCTGTTCTTAAACTTATGGGGCCATTTTGAGGGCCTAAACAATGCTTTTTCATGATCAGGAACCTCAATTATTCATAAAAGTTTTGATTGATACCCAAAAATTAATCTCATCATTGATACCTTTCCAATGAGCTATCATGTGCCCCAAACGGATATTGTATGCCAAAGTTACGCCCATGGGAAGTTGATACACCAAACTACCCATTCATCTTCCAGGATTAGGGTTGTTAGAAAAATAGGATCGCTGAGCAATAAAATAAAAACAAATGTGGAAATAAAACACAAAAGATATAAAATACAATAGAGACACATATATATTTGGTTCACCGAGTGTGGGCTACGTCCACCAAAGAAATTGTCAGGTCCTTCCTTTTTATTATCCAACAAATGAAGGAATACAACCTACAACACACACAATGTAACTTCCTCTTATTTCTCTCATAGTCTCCTCACTCAGAATACAATATTCGTAATGATCCATAGCTGCAATACATTTCCCTCATAAAATAGGGTTGCCTTCTATGGAAAAAAAAAAAACCTAACATAACTTCTACCGTCAGATATGTGACCTTATAATGAACGGTCCAGATTTACTATGAAATTACAATATATATTTACAAGGAAAAATTTCCTTCGGGGGAAATCCCCCCTTGCAACTTCCCCGCTTGGAGGGGTGTATAGTCCTTCGGGGTGTAAAGTCTTCATGCGGTATAAACACGGCTGAAAACAAATACCATTGAATCAAGAAGATAATCAGCCTCCACAACCAACAATCTCCCACTTGGAGACTGATCTCAACAACTCCACCGTGGTTGTATCTGTTGGACTTTGATCTTTCTTGGACCTATAAAATTTATCATCTTCACCTTCATGCTTGAATACCAATTGAAACTAAGAAGGAACTCAATTTCTCCCTAATTACTCCCTTTGTTAACATGTTTGCAGGATTTTGGCTAGTGTGTATATTTTCCAACTTCAAATGTTCATCTTCCAAGACGGATCATATGAAATGGTACCTAATTTTTATATTCTTAGTCTTTGAATGGAAGGTTGATTTATTTGCAGGATGAATGGCACTCTCGTTGTCACAGTACAACCTATTATTCTCTTTCTTCTTTCCCAATTCCTCCATAAACCTCTGTAACCAAATCATCTCTTTACTAGCCTCTGTAGTAGCAACATACATACCTCTATTGTTGAAAGTGAAACAACCTTTTTCAGTTTTGAAATCCAACTTATTATTGTTCCACCTACAATAAAAACATACCATGTGGTGCGCCTCCTTCTATCTTTATCACATTCCATATCTAAATCAACATATCCCTGTATAACAGTGTTTGAACCTCCAAAACATAATGCATGAGTAGCAGTACCTCTCAAATACCTAAGAATCCATGTTACTTCCTCCCAATGTTCTTTACCTGGATTTTTCATATAGTTACTCAGAACTCCCATTGCATGTATAATATCTGGTCTTGTACAAACCATCACATACATCAAGTTGTCAATTGTTGATGAATAAGGGGCCTTGGACATGTATTTTATCTCCTCCTGTGTCTTGGGACACATTTCCTTAGTTAATTTCAAATGGCAGTCCAAAGGTGTACTAACTGGTTTTGCATTCTGCATTCTAAACCTCTCCAACACCTTCTCTATGTACTCACCCTGAGACAATGTCAATTTATGATTTTTCTTGTCTCTTGTTATTCTCATACCAAGAATTTTATTTGCAGCACCCAAATCCTTCATCGCAAATGAATTAGAAAATTTCTTCTTGAGCACATTTATATCATGTATATTATACCCTGCAAAAAGCATGTCATCTACATACAATAGCAAGACAATATAGCTTGCATTTTCTAGCCTTTTAAAATAAACACAGTGATCAGAATGACATCTACTATAACCTTTTTTTGTCATAAACTTGTCAAACTTCAAATATCATTGCCTTGGAGCTTGTTTTAGGCCATACAAGCTCTTCTTCAACTTGCATACCAAATTCTCCTTCCCTTTGACCTCATACCCTTGTGATTGCTGCATATAAATCTCTTCCTCCAAATCCCCATGAAGAAAAGTTGTTTTTACATCTAACTGTTCAAGATGTAAATCTTCTACTTCCACAAGACTTAAAATAGTCCTAATCGAATTAATTTTAACAACAGGAGAAAATATTTCATCAAAATATATACCTTTCTTTTGTGCAAACCCCTTTACAACAAGTCTAGCCTTGTACCTCTTTTTGCCTCCATCTTCTTCCTTCAACTTGTAAACCCACTTATTTTGTAATGCTCTTTTTCTTGCAGACAACTGAAACAAATCCCAAGTCTAGTTATTTACCAGGGAAACCATTTCCGCTTTCATTCCTTGCTCCCACTTCTTTTTAGTGTCTACCTGCATGGCCTCTTCATAACATTCTGGTTCACCAGAATCAGTCAACAATAAATAATACAATGAATGAGAGTATCGTTCAGGGGGGTCTACTTAACTTGGTATATCTTGTAACAACAATTGAAGGAGTTTGAGGTACCTATTCTCACATTGTTGTACATTTTGATTTTTTGATACCTTTGGAATTTATTTTTCAGTGATCTCATCAAGAACTGTGTATTCTAGTTTTTCATTTTCCTATCTCTTTCCCTGCAACTGATATTTGTACATGACCTTCTCATTGAATATGACATCTCTACTCCTAATGATTTTGTGATTTTCATAATCCCATAAGAGATAACCAAAATCATTAACATTGTATCCAATAAAGGTACACTTCTTGGATTTGCCTCAATCTTTGTTCTATTTTCTTTATCAATATGGACAAATGCTTCACAACCGAAATTCTTCAAAAAAGAATAGTTTACATTTTTACATGTCCATGCCTCCTATGGAATTCTACCATCCAAAGAGCTTGAAGGTCCTTTCTTTATTAATTAAAAAACAGTATTTACAGCATCTTCCCAGAACTATAAGGGAAAACCAACATGCAATCTCATACTCCTTTCACGCTCCATGATTGTCTTGTTCATCCTTTTTGACACACCATTTTCTTGTGGTGTTCCTGGAACTGTCTTCTCTCTACTAATCCCATGATATGAACAGTAATAATCAACTCCTTGCT